>OX442417.1:2803768-2851268 GCA_949361645.1 Spongilla lacustris | reverse complement strand
GGTCCACTTGTACCCTAAAGTAGAGGCTGTCATCCTTCAAGTACTGACATTGCTCCTCTTCCTGGAGGTCCAGTTTTGTGTGGGCAATGAACTGATCAAGTCCCCATCCTATGTCATGTTTCATACCACTGAGCACTCTGCTTACACAAGCAATATTATTCTTATCTACAGGGGAATCATATGTGCGTGTATAATGGTTTTCATCTTTGAGTTGGTTGAGAAGGGTTATTGTACAACTGTATCTGATTGGCCAGGTGAGGGCATCATCATTCTCTCCCTTCATCAGGCACATATATACAGACACATGTGTACCTTCACCATCACCATCTCCATTGGCAAATACCTGGAGGCATACTCGATAGCCATGAAGATCCTGATGGGTGTAGAATCCTGGGCTGTACCAGCTGCCGTTATCCACTTTGAATTGGTTAAATTGGGACATTTCAAACACCCAAGCTGTGCAGTCTTGTGGATCATTGTGATTGTGTTTCTTCAGCTGCACCATTGCATCTTTAAGTTCTACCATTGCTAGATCAAGATGTTGACCACAGGAGGTGGCTTTGTGATCTGCCATTATATGTCTTGGTGATGTGTAGGTACATCCTACATCCTTATATGGACAACTGATAGTTTCATGTGGACACTCCAAGTGATGGGAAGCCATGTCCTTTCTCTTTATGCGAACTTCACATCCACTGTTGGGACAGGGTACCATAAGATCAGGACACTTATCAAGATGGCCACTAATCATCTCCTTATATGGCCCTTCTGCTTTGCAATGCTCACACATGCGCTTCCTAAGAAGACACACTTCAGTATGAAGGTGAAGGTTGTCACGGATCACCTCTTCTCCACAGCCATAAGTACAAGTGACTAACATATACCCACATGTCTGAAGATGATCATTAAGTGATCCCAGCTCATTTATCCAGGGGCAGCCTGTAGAGGTACACTTCACTCTCAGACCTTTTACCTTTCTAGCACTCTTCCTATCAGGAAATGCATCCAGTGGTTGGCGACATGTTGGACATGTCCTTGAAGTGGTTTTCAGCTTGTCATAACATGACTTGCAGTACAGCTTGGCACACTCACACTTGGTTTGTTGAGGGTCTCGAGCAGGGAGAAGACAGATGACACAGTGATCATCATCATGAGGGACATCAACAAATTCACATTCATAGCCTCCAGCTCTGCGGAATATGTGATTAAGTAATGAGCTAAAAATAACAGAAAACTAGTGATTGAACAAATGATTGGACGACTGCTAGATATCATTGACCCCCTTGCCTAGGCATGCCTTCCTTTGGCCATACCCATCAATACATCCGTACTATTATTGACCGCACACCTAGATAAGTAGACTATTAGTGCCATGCATATGCTGCGTTACTAGTGTAGTTCTCTTGTTAGGAATTTGAAACTTCCTGCCAGCCTTTGTAACAACAACAAAATTACTTTCTTCTAACTTCATGGCAGTAGTGGCTATGGAAGGAATTCAACCATAAGATTTGTCCATTCATAGTTTTGGCTGGACATGTTTTTAATTGTATGATAAGTCAAATACACCATTGAATTCAACCAGAATTGATATACCTTTACACTATACAGTAAACAACTTGGAAACTATCTGTATCATTAATGTCAAAGTATGAGAAGTTATCACTTGTGGGTAGAGTGGTGCTGCACTTTTTACATCTACATGCTTGTGACAATATGTGGTTGCTAAACCAACAATGAAAAATAAAACAATTAAATTTTGCTACACATCCTTTGTAGGCCGAGTGGTACTACCAGCGCGGAGGGCAATAGTGATTTTCAAACTATTCTATACGTGTTGAAATCAAGGTATTTTGCCAGAAGACCACCAACGCTGCTATCAGTATCAGCCCCACGTGTGCCGGACATCTTGTCCTTGCATGCGCACAATTGATTGGTCAAATGTCAGGAAATTGTCCGATGTCCAAAAGCTGTTATACACAAATATGACTATAGATTATTTATTGAGGGATTGGAAACAGATCACGTGCATGCATGTGAACAGTTGTATTTGAATTGCTTGCAGTTAACGCTGGGCATGGAGATACATGTATACAGAGAATGTTAGGTAAACCTTCTTATGCTATAGTGATCCGCCCCTGATGGTTGCCTCACATTGTCTCTTGCTCATGTTAAAACCTCACTGACCTTTTAAATATTGCCGAATTATCAAACACCCCCTCAGACTCAGATATTGCATGCACAAAATAATGAAATCGTTATAAATGCAATTTACAGTATAGTATGCCTTCAAATCGCCATATTGAACGAGGGTTTTTGGCCAAACACAAGGCCGGGCTAGGTAAAACTGTACACCTATGTATATTCACTCACTAGTGTTTATAGTTGGACACAATTCGGATAACAGGATGGATAATGTAAAAAAAAAATCGTTCTATTTGTGACCCATCGCATTTTTCACGGTCATGATGTCATTCCTTTGTTCTTTCATACACCCTACCACTGCACTAATTACTCACATGTACGACCTACAATATTTCTCGAATAGCCACGCATTGTTCTTTATATGTTATTGTGATAGAGGCAAATACATGTATATTACATTTCTCGTCGAGGTGGGGTGGGGGCCTCAGGTGACGTTTCCCACCCACCCCCCTCCCCCCCCCCCCCCCCCCCCCCCCCCCCCCCCGCACTCTACGCCCATTATTGGAATTATAGTAGCTAGGTAGATACTTTTGAATCACAGCTCGATAGCTAAATTCATTTTCGGGGCGGGAGGTGGTGGTGCCCGTCTAACCCCTCTGTGGTTACGGAGCTGGATTAGCTCACATCATTATCGACTTCAGCTTACCTTAGGCTTTCAGCGTGGCCACGTGGAGCACTCATTCGCCGTTTCGGCGGCAGCAGTACGAAGCATCAAACTGTCACGTGACAGAAAAAAGGCGGGGGAAAAAGGTCCCAGACCCTATGCTACGATACGCTACATGTATCAAACATTGAATCAATAACACATTCGTTACGCGTTATTCCTGTATGGTGTATATCTATGCTTATTATTGTAATTACTATATAATGTCATACGTACAGGTAGAAATACTGCACAGTACTATAGTGAGACATAGAATAGCAATTAATACAATTTGAAGTCTGTACATAACAGTACGCGTGCACTACTGAATGAAATTTTAAAATCACTTTTTCAAGTAGCCATTCAGCTGTTGCCTCCTGACACGTCCTTCTTTACATCAATGTGGACTTTTGAAGGCATGTTTTGTCAGAAGCAATTAAACACACATAGCGTCATTATACCATGCTGCATGCACTAATTATTACAAGAATATAAAAACATTCTCCATGAGAAAGTTGGCCGGTGGTATATAGGAGTTGAAGGCAATAGTGGTGTAAAAAGCAGCTGCAGAGAAACAAGGGTTGAATGATAAGGAAAAACGAAATAGTCCTATATTTAGCCCATGCATGCACAATGTAATGTTCCCACAATGTGTGTGCACTAATTATTATTCAGCCAAACTAAAGCGCGAACTAAAGATCAAGAAATCCTCTTTAGGAAAAAAAATTCTTCTCAACAACTTTTACATTCAAACACACTATTCTCTACATGTGCATGTTATAACTATACATGTGCTTTGACTTAATTATGAGGGCACGTTTGGTAGAAGAGACAGATCGATGACACAGTGAATATACTAGGTTCATCATTGATATGAAGCCTTTAACTGTATTTAATTCCTCTTCCGAGTGTCAACCTCATCTGCTAGCTGTTTGTACATGGGATGCTATCACTTGGCCATATGTGATCTAGTACCCAGACCCGTAATAGTCACAGCTGTGAGGGAGGATTAAATGAAGTTGAAATTTTTTTTTTATATTGTTGCATTCCACAAATACAAATACCAGCAGTAGCATGTATAGCACCTAGCTTCAGTTACAGTAACCGCGCTGCGCAAAAATGAAAAAAACACCAATTGCAAGTTGTTTTGTGCACCTGATGTGATTAGGAGCTGAAAGTCACATGATCCCTTCAATTGTTACTGACAAGTCACGTGATCATTTGTGCTATATGTTCTTCTTAGTATAGAAAGGAGTGGGTTGTGGTCGAAAAGGACGGGTACTTCTCAAGAACTCATTTCTTTATAATTAAGTGGGGACTTCATCTTACTAACTGAAACCGAAGAAGACGAAATGAACGGTTGTTACCCGCCCATTTCTTATGGCGTCTCCCTTACTCGGGCACAAAAGTGCCTCGATGCATTAGTTGGGGGTAGAGCAAATAGTCTGTGCTGTGATTTCGCTGTTTTTTTTTTTCTTTCCATGTGGCATGCAACTTCAAAGATATCCACTGTTGTTTAATAAAGCATGCAGGCATAAGAACAATGTTTTCGTTCCTGATTAAATTTCAATACTTTATTTGGAATACATGTATGTAGTATCAACATTATACAATTATACATGTATACACCACACATCTAAATCTACAATGCACTTCTACTCAACATCGCTCTTAAGTTGGCCCTAATTAGGGACATGTTCAGACGACCATATAGATTAGAAATAACTCTGGACATCGTTTGGTTGGTTTTGATGCAGAGGGGAAGGTATAAATTTATTAGAATAGCTTATAGAGATTTTTTTTTTTTTTTTTTAACAAAATTGTTTCATACACTGATTTACTATTTACATATACATTTTACACATTATTGAAGTGTGGTAGAAGTACTATTGAAGTGTGGTAGAAGTACTATTGAATCAACTTGAAGACTTGAAGGATTATCATATCAGTAATATTGGCATGTAACACCAAATATACAAAGTGTACTTCTCAAAATCATGAAAATAATAAAGTGCTGCTACCTGACACATTCTTCTTTACATCAGGTGTGCTGTGTGGACTTTTGAAGGCAACTTTATCACAAACCAACACACCACACATTGGACATTATATGCACTAATTATTATCGAACCAAACTTTGAGGTCAATTAAAGACCACTTTACAAAGATACAACTATATATATCAAATTTTACATCCAAACACACTATTATTTACATCTGCATGTGGTAACTGGACATGTGCTGAACTTATGTATGAGGGCAAGTTTGGCACCAGCCATGGCTTGACAGCTGGTATGACTTCCACCTGCACCCTAAAGTAGAGGCTGTCATCTTTCAAGTACTGACACATTTCCATTTCGTTCAGACCCAGCACGTCATGAGGAATGAAACGATACATGCCATGCCCACTCCCATAACTCTCACCACTGACAACGCTGCTATTATGAGCATGAGGAGTGTTCATATAACAAACAGCACTTTGAGAATGATGATCTTCATCTCTGAGTTGGTTGAGGAAGGTAATTGTACCTTTGCATGTGATTGGCCAGGTGAGGGCATCATCATAATCTCCCTTCATCAGGCGCAGGAATACAGACACATGTGTACGTACCTTTACCTGTACTCTCACCATTGGCACGTATACCAAGGCACATCTTATAGCCACAGGTATGGGTGTAAAATCCTGGACTGTACCAAATAGTTTTATTTGCTTTGAATTGATAAAATCGGGGCATTTCAAACATGCACCCACGTCAAGCTGTGCAGTCTTGTGGATCATTCTGTTTTCGTCTCTGAAGTTGCACCATGGATGTGGCCAAAAAGCCACCCACACCCACTTTGTGACTACAATAACGTTATCTGCTTAATGGCATCAGGGTTTTTTAGATCACCCCATGTATCTAGCATGTGCAGGCCACGTGATCACCAATGTTTCAAGAGCCACTGTTTGATGGGAATGAATGTGTAGAAGGTATTTTTGTGGGTATTGTGGATATGTATGGAGGGTGAGGTGGTATGGTGGAGGAGATACAAGTGGTTCAAGTATTCAGTGGTGAGAGGTGCAGTGTGAGGTAGTGAGGTGGATTTGTGGAGGTTACAGAGATTACCCAATCAGTGTACATTTTGTTCTTTGAGTCTAAATGACACACAATGGTCCCTATACATTGGTACAAGGTCCGATCACATTGATGGCACACAAAGTGCTGTTCTTGTTTACCTACCTGTGGATGTGATTAGATATGGTTTAGTTAACAAGGAGATGGTATTGTTTCTGTTTGTGTGTGTGTGTGTGTGTGTGTGTGTGTGTGTGTGTGTGTGTGTGTGTGTGTGTGTGTGTGTGTGTGTGTGTGTGTGTGTGTGTGTGTGTGTGTGTGTGTGTGTGTGTGTGTGTGTGTGTGTGTGTGTGTGTGTGTGTGTGTGTGTGTGTGTGTGTGTGTGTGTGAATCCTATAAAGACCCTGCTGTTAACCAGGTAGATTTAGAATGGACACATCAAATCAGCTAGGCATGTAAGTGTGTGTTAGGGGGATTTATCCCCCAGGGTTGTGTGAATCCAGGTTAGTATTTTAAGATGTTCAAAATGGAATCATTCATCCTATGTGTGGTCCTATGATAAAGATACAGTTAGTGCACTTTCTCTTTGAGAAATGTCAACACAAGGCAGGATGGGACCATTGTGGGTGGAGGTGTTTAAGCTGTGACCTCACCCCTCTCCTCTGCAGACCTAAAACAGGCTCACTCAATGATGGAGAGCCTTGGATAGCCTTGAAGATGTCCTTAGAATGATTTGATTTTCCTATGGTCAAGTGTGTGTAACATTTATCTTTAGTGGTCACTTGGTACAATTGTGGTGGTCATGTGTGCTGTGGACCTGTGCAATGTTTTCATTATTGTTGATGTTCCTACTTAATATGAGAGGTGTGTTCTTAATAGTGTTCTTAATAGGAGAGGTGTGTTCTTGATGGCTGACTCAGAGGTGTGTAAATGTTGCGTTCAACAACCATTGGTGAACAAATGTAGCACCTACATATAGCCGCTGCAGTTGATGTATGTTTGTGATGTGATAACAAAAAGATAATACTAATAACCACCAATTGCAAGGTGTTTTGGGGGTGGGGGGGGGTGGGGGGGGGGGGGGGGGGGGAGATTTTACTTTCAGCGAGCGTGCAGGTCACCTGATGTGAGCTGACTTCAGATCACATGATCTCTTCAGTTGTTACCTGCAGGTCATGTGATCCCTGTGGCAAGCCAATACAGAGTTTAGAAAAAAAAAATTGGGTTGTGAGTGAGAGAGAAAAAGATAAGGTGGATTTGATGGCACAGAAGTGATGTGGAGGGAAACGTCCTCTGTGTGACCATCAGCAGACTTGGTGACCATGCACGATGTGATTCCTCATTTGCAATGGTGTGGTGTGTACATACTACTATTATTATGCATCCACGTTTAGTGAAATGACTCAAATCACGCTATAACAGGATATCAATACCGTACAAAAACGCCCCCAACCATTTTGGTTAAATTTCTGGTGGTTAGGTGGACACGTACCCAGACCCAAATGTACGTAGCGATAGTGCTTAATTTTTGGTTCCGAACGGTTTATACGTGTGTCTTATTTCTATTTATTTTATTTTATACTGTCCGCGGACTAATGTAAGTACCTCTTCAGACTTGTGTAAGTTAAGTACAAATATTTTGGTGCAAGGACACAGTTATTAATTTAAGAAAGCGAAAGGAACTGATCGGTTGCATGTAGACTCTATATGTAAGACGTTTCTATCAAACTTGGATCCTCATGATCAACTGTATGTATATTATTATCCAGCCTAACTTCACATTGAGCACATTATAATGATAATATGAAAAACACAGAATATCCATATATAATGATAAACACACAATTACCCCCCCCCACCCCCCCCCCCCCCCTCCCTAAAAGTTAGAACTGGAAGGAGAAAAAGGTGTTCCTATTATGGAGGCAGCATTGCCCCTTTGTACAGCCACTGAAAGCTGTTGGAGCAGGTAGCTGTAACTTTTTGTATCACCAGTTGTGGCTGAGAGCCTGTGACCTAGCTCCTTCATGAAGATCAGGAAAAGAGGGCCAACTACACCTGATGTTTCATAGGCAATAGGGATGAAGCATATGCCTGGGTGTCCCTCTAGATATGAGTATTTGACCTTTTGCCTGACTAGTGACAGCACCTGCTGCCATGATGGACTGTGCCAGGTGAGATTAAGCATAGGTGTCAGGACCAATCCAAAAGGTTCCCGTTCTTCCATGGGACCATTGTGATGCCATCAGGACGTTTCCCATCAGAGCAGTCTAGGCCTGTGGGTACTAGTCAGGATGGGATGTGGGAGGTGGTCAGTGCTCGATGGATGATTTCATTTAGAGCAGCATGACTATAATGACAACCTGTAATAAAACGACAGCTGAGACTATGAAGACCAGACTGGTCAACTGCTGCACCACAATGCTGGCAAGAATGTGGCCTGCACAGAGCTACTCCAAGGCGGAGACCAACTGCCACTCTATGTCCTTTCTTAGGCCCAATGAAGAGTTAGGGACAGCATGAAGCCAGGCACCAGACTCCTTCCTGGAGACAGCCAGTAGGCGAGCCCTAGTGACGGCATCAGAGGCTTGGTCTAACAAAGCTGCAGAGACTGCCTCTACCCTTGGAGTGTCCCATGCCTTTTGAGAAGAAGATACTTTGTCCTGAGGAGGAGATTGTTGATGGCCCTGTGACCACACAGGGATAGCTTTGTCTTTGTTAGGAAGGTCTGCTGAAAGGAGACGTGGTGGTAGGATCTTGTTGACAAGGTTCTGAGAGCTGTGTACAGAAGCAAGGAAAGCTGATGGTGCTAGCTGTACAGCACTTCAAATGCCAAGGCCCCCAAGTCAAACTGGAAGTGTGGCCTGAGTCCAGGCTGCTTCACTAAGTCATGATGGAACAAATAATTTTCCGAAGTTCATCATCATAGCATTGGAGTGGGGTTGAGAGAAAACAGGAAAAATTTATTTAAAAAAACATCCAAATACACTATATTTTTAACTGTGTTGTGGTGATTGAGGGCCTAGCCTCAGCCATGGATGCTTGACAGCAGGTGTGAGGTCCACTTGTACCCTAAAGTAGAGGCTGTCATCCTTCAAGTACTGACATTGCTCCTTTCCCTGGAGGTCCAGCTTTGTGTGGGCTATGAACTGTGCAAGTCCCCATCCTGTGTCGTTTTTCTCACCACTGAGCACTCTGCTTACACAAGCCATATTATTCTTATCTATAGGGGAATCTTATGTATGTGTATGATATCATGACTTTCATCTCTGAGTTGGTTGAGAGGGTGATTGTACACTTGTACGTGATTGGCCAGGTGAGGGCATCATCATTCTCTCCCTTCATCAGGCACAGGTATACAGACTTCATCACCATGTCTATTGGCAAATACCTGGAGGCATACTTGATAGCCACGATGATGGGTGCAATATCCTGGGCTGCACCAGCGAATTGATTAAATTGGGATATTTCAAACACCCAAGCTGTGCAGTCTTGTGGATCATTGTGATTGTGTTTCATCAGCTGTACCATTGCTAGATCAAGATGGTGACCACAGGAGGTGGCTTTGTGATCTGCCATTGTATGTCTTGGTGATGTGTAGGTACATCCTACATCCTTATATGGACAACTGATAGTGATGGGAAGCCATGTCCTTTCTCTTTATGCTATAATTAATGACATTCATTGATTAGGGGGTTTCAGATCACCCCATATGCCTAGCATGTGCACGCCACGTGATCACCAATGTGTCAAGATCCACTGCTTGATGGAAATGAAGGTGTTTTGTGGGTAGAGTTAGTGTGTGGATGTATGGAGGGTGGGAGAGGTGGTCCCCCCCTCCCCAACACACACTTACATGCCTAGCTGATTTGATGTGTCCATTCTAAATCTACCTGGTTAACAGTAGAGGACTTTGTAGGGTTCACACCCTAAGAAAAAATATGGCAAGTCATGCCATGATTTAGCATGACTTGGATCCAAGTCATGGCATGAATTGCCATAGTGTCATGCCATGAATTAGCATTGCATGCCATGACTTGCCATGACATGGCATTCAATTGAGACATAAATTGGCCTGATCAGGCCTGAATTACCGTGAATGGTATCCATTACTAATCCATGACAAACCATGCTTATTATGATATGTCCTTTATTATTCAAACTGATTAACACAAATACAAAACATCAAACAATAAGTACATCATTATTAACGTCTCTACATTTGTTATTGGCCTTTTCTTGAAACTTTTTTTAGATTCTCATGTGGAAATCGTTGTTTCATCAACTCTGTATACTAAAACATATGTTATTCATGATATTTTTAAATGTTAAAACTTACCAATAATGGTGCGAACCTTCGCTTGATCCAGCACAGGTTTGCTGCTTTTGGTTGATGGAAAGATTAGACTTTTTGAGAGTTCTTCTTTGGACACATCGAGAAGCATGAGCCCGAAGAGGTATATATTATCGGCGGGCAAAAGAGTGATGTCCACTCCATTGATGATGCTCTGCGTCAGAGTAAAATAAGTCAATTAAATGTGCAACTCTTCACTACAATATGTGCATACAAACCGGCTTCAATCCACTGCAATGTTCACTTTTCAACACTTGTGAGGTGCCCGGTGTGCTAAGTACATGCATGTAAGGTATACCAACTTTACTCAGCTACCTCCTTACATTGGGGGTTGTATAACAGCCAGTACCCTGTCCAGTTTAGCATTTACCTCGTGCATAGAAGATCTGAACTGGTCGTGTGTCTTTATACGAATGCATATACATATAATGCAAAAAATAAATAAACTCACCAAGTAATCTGATCCGCTCCTAGGTTTAAAGAAAATATAATACTTGATAAATGATGCACTTGTACATGCAATTTCTACCTTTTCACTTTGGTTACTGAATAGTTCCGCTTTCTCTTTACCCTATAAATGTATGCAGAAAGGAAATCACTACTTTTGAAGTGCAATTCTATTTTGATAACAATCACTTTTACTTTCAGTAGGCATTGCTTTACAGCTGCATCAAACATCTACATCAAAATTAGTAATAGCTTTAAAATAAAAGGTTTTAATTATACTGGCCTGCAATGACTCTGAACCATATGCACTTGGCTGCAATGACTCTGAACTTGTCTGCAATGACTCTGAACCACTGTCCTCGTCCTGTTTTGACATTATGGGGTGTGCCTGCCATGGATTACATGCTTGGATTACATGTAGCAACAAATCACTGCACCTTATTTTTTTCCACATGACAACTTTCAGCACCCTGGGTACATTTATTAATGAAAATACATATTTGTTAACTTATTACTTACAGATAAACACACGCACAAAAACACAAAACACACACAAACAACTACAGAAGCTACTAAATATTACTTACAGTGCATATATTTTCATCTGCCATCCTCATTTTCTTGCCACACACATCACGTTCAGATGAGTTGAGCTGGAAAATAAAAGAAATTTCAAGATATTACAATTGCTAATATGTGTGCATTTACATCATTATCATCTGGTAGCTGACCACAATCCGCCTTATGTGCCTGCTTCCTTTTGGGCTGTTTTGATGATGCATCTTAACCAATTTGAGAGTATAGATTAATATGCATTTCATATTTTACAGCAACTGCATGCATTACCATCAAATGCCATAAATTGGACAGGGTATGCCTTTCCACCAATGTCACATAAAAGCACAGAACCTTTATGGAAGTCAGCATTTGAGAGTGGCTGCATGTCCTCTCTTGAAAGGTCACTGATTTTGGCAGTAAAGATCTTTCCTTCCTGACTGCACTTTAGCTTGACTTTCTCTGCATACATTTAAAAAATCACAAACGGCTAGCATTGCGTAGCTCCATCATGTACTGTACAAGCATATACATGCATTGCATGCGTGGTGCTTGTAAAATATCTATGTTCTCTAGTCAACGAGCAAGTCAGGCAGTCTGTTTATCGAGGGATTACTCTAGGTCTACTCAAAGCCGACCATGCACACACTCCTCACAAAAACTGATATTTAATAATGTGCATTATTACATCACGTGATTAATATTAACCACATTAGTCCGTTGTCTTTATTGGAATATCACACATCCTCCCCCTCAGATGACAAGTGCTGACTTGTCAACTCCAAAATCCTCGCACGTGCTGCCACACCTGCATCTCTTCTTGGTCGTTCTTGTTGTGCATAGCTGCCATTGTCAGCCACATCAGTTGTTGTAGCAACATGAACAGGAATCTCGTCACAATTGATTTCAAGTGGGTAGAGGAGTTGAACTGGGCGCTGAAGAGTCGAAAGCTTGTCTGCTCCAGACTTCACTCTAATGCGAGCCCCTCGTACCAATCCATCATTCCCTTGAATAAGGTCTTCCACTACAGCCATTTTCCACAAGGTTCGTGGAAGATCTTCATCATACACAAGTACCACATCTCCAACTGCAATGGTCTTAGGTGAATTCTGGACGTGGGCGTAACGGTGGGTTTCCCTTAGTTCAAGGAGGTACTCTCGTCGCCACCTCACCCAGAAGTGGTTCAAGATTGTATTCAAATACTGCATTCTGCGAGTGAGATCAGCACTTGATATCTCGTAATCTGGATCTCTGGCGTCATCAACAAAAGGGTCTGGGTAGCTGGACAATCTTCGTCCTACAATTAGGTGGGACGGAGTCAGAGGTTCATCAAGGTCTTCAGTTGAGACATAAGAGAGCGGTCGTGAGTTCAATGTAGCTTCAGCTTCCGTCACCACTGTTTGTAATTCATCTAATGTTAACTTGGCGCCGCCTACTACTCTCTTGAGACATTGCTTCATAGACTTCACCAACCTCTCGAACATTCCTCCCCACCAGGGAGCCTTCTCCAGATTGAACGTCCACTTGATTGGGGTATCTGAGAAGTACTGAGTAACTGATGGTTGCGCTACAAGTTTCACAAGAGCTCTTTGTGCCGCCTTGAATGTCTTCCCATTGTCTGAGAGTACCCGATTAGGAAATCCTCTTCTAGCAGCAAATCGTTTGAAGGAGCGTAGAAATGCTTCCGTAGTCATGTTTGGGACAACTTCTAAATGAATAGCTCTGGTCACGCAGCATGTATACAGGCAAATCCAAACTTTGTTCCCATCCTTGATATAGAGGGGTCCAGCAAAATCAATGCCTACATGTGCAAAAGGCGGAGCTTCTTGTACTCGCACTGGAGGCAAAGGAGGAGGTGGCGGTGCAACATATGGCTTTGAGGTGAATCTTTTACAGATGATGCAGTTGTGCAATACTCTCCGGATGTATTGTCTTCCTTTGATTAACCAATATCTTGACCTGAGCTCAGTTAATGTTTCCTTCAGTCCCCCGTGCATCACCTTCACATGGCAATCTCGCACAACCAGATCCGTATAGTGATGTTTGGAACTCAGAAGTATAGGGAACTTGGCCATTTCCAGGATGTTTGCATTACTCAGCCGTCCCTTGCATCTCCACATTCCATGGTCATCGAGAAAGAGCCCAAAGAGGTGCTTCCAGGCCGGAAAGTCCTTATTGCTCACCAGCTGTTGTTGATTGATTCTGACCCAATAAGCCTCTGCCCTTGAAGTATCTCCTTCAGGATTGCAGTTAATGTTAAGATAGTGCGAGGTCTTCAACTTGAGAGCATCAATGAATGCTATCACATGGTCTGTGACTCTTATAAGTCTCCGAGGGTACTAAAATCTTCACATATCAAGACCGGAATAATTTCATGGGTTTCAGCAGTAAGAAGAGTTTGAATCCCTGGAGTTGCATACTTCATTTCAGCTACACACTCATCTGGCATGGTTTCCGACAGTTGATCAAATTTAACACCTGTGCTTAACCAATCTGGGCCGTTAAGCCACAACGCCAGCGTTGCTGGATCAGACAGGCTCCTTCCTCTTGAAGGAATATCTGCCGGGTTGCTGACTCCATCGCAGTGATTCCAATATTGAGGTGCTTGTAGACTTCTAATGGACACTGCACGATTCTGGACGAACTGTTTCCATTCTCGATGTTCCCCCTTTATCCAGTATAATGCTATCTTGGAATCTGTGTAGCAATGTGGTGGGCCTAGAAACAGCTCAGTCCCTAGTGCCAGTGAGACGTTTGACAGTAGTTTGGCAAGAAGGAGTGCGGAAATTAGTTCGAGCCGGGAAACGACTAGACACGAGTAAAGATGGCAGAAATCGAGAAATTGACCAGAAAGCGAAGAATTCGCTTATTGGAATATCACACAGTGCTTGCGGTTGCAACTTAATTAAGTGAATGTATCGATGCATGCGGTTGAGTAAGAGCCTGTGTATACTTGTAACCTATATCTATATACAGCGGGTTTTCTTACAAACGCATGCACCAATATATTCACTTAGGCTGTGTATAAGGTCACTAAAAAGCTCGATTGGTATATGGGAAAGTTTACGAGAAAAGGGACCTAGCGTGTATTATAAAAAAGTATAATAAAAATGCATTACGTTTGATTTGCTATAACTTCCGAACAGTTAACGCTATCAACTTCCTATTTCCAACACTTCATACTGCACCATTTCTCTATGGTACAATATATTTTGGAGTCTTGCACTTGCTCCGTGTCAGTATTGCAACGTTCGATACCCCACTGGGTTCAAGCCCGCCATAACTTTCGGTAGGAGTAATCAATTCGCTTCAAATTCGGTTTTAGATAGAGAGGTCCTATACCTATCGATTTGTTCTGTTCGTTGATTTTTATGCCATCCGTTACGGAGATACAGTTGAACAAACTACGTGCCCATTTTCGCGCTCGATTCGCGCCAATGATTTGGGCAAATTGCGTTCCGCTCAATGTATGGGGAGGCGGGGATTATAACATTGGCGCGAATCAAGCGGGAAAACGTGCACGTAGTTTGTTCAACTGTATCTCAGTAATGGATAGCATAAAAAATAACGAACAGAACAAATCGATAGGTATAGGACCTCTCTACCTACAAACCGAATGTGAAGCGAATTGATTACTCCTACCGAAAGTTATGACGGGTTTGAACCCAGTGGGGTATCGAACGTTGCAATACTGACACAGAGCAAGTGCAAGACTCCAAAATGTATTTTACCATAGAGAAATGGTGCAGTATGAAGTGTTGAAAATAGGAAGTTGATAGCGTTAACTGTTCGGAAGTTATAGCAAATCAAACGTAATGCATTTTTATTATACTTTTTTATAATACACGCTAGGTCCCTTTTCTCGTAAACTTTCCCATATATACAAACGTACAATACTACAACATGCATATATGCGCATGTGAGCAATCAACACGTCTTATTATTTCTAGCTGCTAATAGTATTACCTAAACAAACTTACTGTTTTGATCCAGCAACTCTTCAGATAAAGTCCCGCCTTCCTTGGCTTTCTTTGATGGAACACGATTTCTCTTATACCTTCTCTGCTCCGCCATATCTCCTCATGGACACGTGTCAAATTTCTTAAATCTACATTTTCATATTGATATTCACATGCAAACATGGAACCCGCTGAGACGATGAAAACGGGCTCTCGTGTTAGAAAGTATCGTCGCTACTGTTCATACTTTCGGGATGCTTCTATTCCTGTACCCAGAAGCACGAAATGGCGCCAGAGTGCGAAGAAGCGTTCGTAAGCTATTTAATACATGCCATTTTTTATACACGCGGCGCCAGATCGATCACCGTTATTTGCGTGGCACAGGGCGCATATGCTATAGAGATGTAATTTCTGATTTAACTGAACGTTTTGTCCTTTGGTACATGATACAATTGGTTTGCGTGGGCGAAATTTTTTCATTATACCATAGGGCGTGTATATATTACTTGGGCATAGCCCGACCTTCATGTATACATACATGTACATATAATTGTAAGTGGCCTATACGCGATGCATATGGTCGGGCAGGCTACAAGCTGTGTAAAATAATGCTCTCTTCTAGTGATTCTACTTATACTATGGAAGTGAGAGGTAAATGCATCTGTAGATGTTACTTATACTGATACGTAAACTTCACTGCATACTCGCAGACGACATCTCTGAAGTAAACTCCTGCACTACCTCATTTGAGTGCCAACCAGGTATAGTTATTTAACTAATCATTGTGAGTTATTTATTATTCCTTCCCTCACACAGTTGATTCTGACGAGGAGTCACATAATGGTACAGAAAGCAAGTCAGTTAGTGAGTTTTCAGAGTCTGAGAGTGATGTAGAAAAGGAAGGCTTACAGGAGCCACCAAATACACCACTGAATTTTGAATGTGAATCAGAAATAGCATCCAGCCGTGATATTGATGAGCATGAGAACCAGACCGAAAATGATTCTAATGCATTTAAGGACAACACTGAAACTTCTTCATTTGAATGCCCATTGCAGCATGCAGATTATTTAGAACTACTGTATCAAGGTGCAAGCATAACTAAATCTGGAGCATATTACTGTATTATGTTGTATGCACGTAAATTTAAACTATCTGACAAGGCTATCAATGGTTTGACTAAGTTACTGCACATGTTTTGTCCTCCTCCTAATTGCCTTCCAAAGAGTGAATATATGATTAAAAAGTTTTTCAAGCAATTCAGTGTTCCTTACAAACATTGCACTGTTTGCACCATCTGTGGCGTACAATGCCAAAAGCAATGCAG
Source organism: Spongilla lacustris (assembly GCA_949361645.1). Classification (NCBI taxonomy): domain Eukaryota; kingdom Metazoa; phylum Porifera; class Demospongiae; order Spongillida; family Spongillidae; genus Spongilla; species Spongilla lacustris. The sequence continues at coordinate 2,834,731 of OX442417.1, read as the reverse complement.
CACCTGTGTAGTGCCTGAACCTCTAGGGCATTTGATCCACATCCCTTTTATCAAGCATCTGCAATCAATAATTACAAGTAAGTTCACTTGATTTATTGAGTGGATGTAAAATGGCCATTTTATTTTGATAACAAGAGTTAATCCTATTTCAGATAATATGGAAGCATTGGATGAATATTATTCTGACAGGACTTTACATCAGTATTGAAGAGTGCTGGTCTACCCTGTCGTGGTCGCCTTGAGATGTATAAAGAAGCTGATATACTGACAGAACATAGATTCATGTTGAAAATCCAGAGAGAACATGAAGAATTCATAGCAGTACCAATCCATAATATTATATCCAAAGCAATGAAAATTGATATTGATGGAACACACTCATGCATTATTAGACAGCCTAATAGGTTTGAACATAATTAGTGTTGTTGTGCCAACTGGTCTTAAATTTTAAACAATGGTTTAAATCATGTGTTAGTCTTTTGTGTATAAAAATGTTACTGCATGTTGTACTGTCATTTGAATCACGCAGTTATTTGTACTATTCTAACACCAAAAGTGTACATGCATGGTGGATCCTAGCTCATGCACTACAGTAATATGCCCATAATATTATTCTGCCAATGCAGTTCTTCTGTATTGAAATGAAGGAATGACTTGGCAAACCTTGGAATGTCATGGAATAGTATGTTTACACGGATCATGGTAAGAAATGTCATGATGGAACCATACCAAGTCATGGCAAGACATAGCATGACTTGCCATGTCATGTCAAAAACACAGGCAAGTCATGCCAAGTCATGGCAAGACTTGCCATATTTTTTCTTAGGGCACACACACACACACACACACACACACATACACACACACACACACACACACACACACGCACACGCACAACACAGAAACAATACCATCTCCTTGCCAACTAAACTATATCTAATCACCTCCACAGGTAGGTAAACAAGAACAGCTCTGTGTGTGCCATCAATGTGATCGGACCATGTACCAATGTATAGGGACCATTGTGTGTCATTTAGACTCAAAGACCCTGATTGGGTGTAATCTCTGTGACCTCTCTTGTACCAATTGTATCTCCTCCATCATTGGGGGGGGGGGGGGGGGGAGGGGGGGGGGGGGGTGGTCCCAGGGTTGAATCCAGGTTAGTATTAATTAAAGATGTTCAAAATGGGATCATTCATCCTATGTGTGGTTCCTTGTTACCTGGGATAAAGATACAATTTGTGCACTTTCTCTCTGAGAAATGTATTGTCCTCAACACAAGGCAGGATGGGACCATTGTGGGTGGAGGTGTTTAAGGTGTGACCTCACTCCTCTCCTCTGCAGACCTAAGGCAGGCTCACGCGTGGTATTATGTAACTATTTGCACGTTTTCCCGCTTGATTCGCGCCAATGATATAACCACCACCTCCGCTTACATTGAGCGGGACGCGATCGCGATTGGTCCAAATCACATTGGCGAGAATCGAGCGCGAAAACGTGCACGCAGTTTGCTCAACCGGCTGTATCTCCGTAGCGGATGGCATAAAAATTAATGAACAGAACGAACATTCCAATAGGTAAGGGACCTCTCTATGTACAAACCGAATTTGGAGCGATCTGCCGAAAGTTATGGCGAGTTTGAACCCCTTGGGGCATATCGGACGGCATGGAGCATGTTCAACATGTACTTTATCGTAGATAAAGGATGTAGTATGAAGTGCCGATAATAGGACGTTGATAGCTTTAACTGTTCCGAAAGTTATAGCAATTCAAACATAATGCCATTTTAAAAATAAAATAAAATGCGCTAGGTCCTTTTCTCGTAGACTGTCCCATATATATTTTGGTCTATATTTATTTAATTTTACTAGGCTATTTATATACTGTCGGCGGATAAGCTAGAAAATCATGATCAGTATCGCACACAGTTGTAATGGCTTATGTAAGGAACACATGCACAAAACAGATTCGAGTGTATATAAGATGCATGCATGATTCTATCAGACGTCATTTCTAATTATCTCCGCGTTTCATGATGAACTGTATTCTTTAATCTCCATTGTATGTGTGATACAACCAAACTTTGAGCACAAATATAGATCTATTACTTTTGCAGGTGTCCCCAATTAATGCTCAGGTGGAGTCCTCCAGCCAGGTGAACTTCAGTCTTGTGGTAGGAGTCCATTCTCTTCGCTTCAATCCCAAGGTAGGGGTAAAACGATATTTAAACTCATACATCTTGTGAAGAGATATCTGCTTTGCCCCAAATATCTTGAGCATTAACTTAGAAAATCAGCACAACTGTTTCTTATGGTGAATGAATACCATGCAGTATAATATCGCTCCGCCCAGCTCGAAGGAAAAAAAAAAGAAGGTATCATTGGTATCCAGAACTAGAATGGCCCTGGCACTTGATGTATTTGCTTTATAAGCGGACTACATGTAAATCGATTATTTGTCTAAGTGGGAATCTAGCGGGGCAGTCAAGTCGTCATATAGAATTAACAAACAAAAAAAGATTCTTCTCAGCAACTCAGTTTTACATCCAAACACTATCTATTTTTTAACTGTGCTGTGGTTACTGAGGGCCTCAGCCATGGCTTGACAGCAGGTATGAGGTCCACTTGTACCCTAAAGTAGAGGCTGTCATCCTTCAAGTACTGACATTGCTTGAATTGATAGAGGTCCAGCTTTGTGTGGGCAATGAACGTACGTTGTCCCCATCCTTTAGCATATTTGTTATCAGTGAGCAGCCTGCTTACAACGTTGATCTTATTTTTATCATCAGGAGATGTAATTGTAGTCGTATGATGGCCTTGATCTCTGAGTTGGTTGAGAAGGGTGACTGTACACTTGTATTTGACTGGCCAGGTGAGGGCATCATCATTCTCTCCCTTCATCAGGTGCAAAAATACTGACACATGTGTACCTTTACCATCACCACATCCATTGGCATCTACTCTAAGACACATCTTATAGCCACAGGTATGGGTATAAAATCCTGGGCTGTACCAGATGCTATTACCCACTTTGAATTGATTAAATTGGGACATTTCAAACACCCATGTTGTGCAGTCTTGTCGATTATTGAGTTCATGTTTCTTAAGTTGTACAATTGCATTGTTAAGTTGTACCATTGCTAGATCAAGATGGTGACCACAGGAGGTGGCTTTGTGATCTGCCATTGCATGTCTTGGTGATGTGTAGGTACATCCTACATCCTTATATGGACAACTGATAATCTCATGTGGACACTCCAAGTGATGGGTAGCCATGTCCTTTCTCTGTATGCTTACTTCACATCCACTGTTGGGACAGGGTACCATAAGATCAGGACACTTGTCAAGATGGCCACCAATCATCTCCTTATATGGCCCTTCTGTTTTGCAATGCTCACACATGCGCTTCCTAAGAAGACACACTTCAGTATGAAGGTGAAGGTTGTCACGGATCACCTCTTCTCCACAGCCATAAGTACAAGAGACTAACTTATACCCACATGTCTGAAGATGATCATTAAGTGAACCCAGCTCATTTATCCAGAGGCAGCCTGTAGAGGTACACTTCACTCTCAGACCTTTTACCTTTCTAGCACTCTTCCTATCAGGAAATGCATCCAGTGGTTGGCGACATGTTGGACATGTCTCTGAAGTGGTTTTCAGCTTGTCATAACATGACTTGCAGTACAGCTTGGCACACTCACACTTGGTTTGTTGAGGGTCTCGAGCAGGGAGAAGACAGATGACACAGTGATCATCATCGTGAGGGACATCAACAAATTCACATTCATAACCTCCTGCCCTGTGGAATATGTGATACAGTAATTAATGAGCTAACTAAACAACAGAAAACTAGTAATTGAACAAATGATTGGAAGAGTGCTTGAAATGAATACCAGAACCGCAAATATGGTGCCCTAGTCTCGGACCCAGGCCCATACTCGCAGCTGCGGATAATTACATCACCGCTACGGCCCATTTCTCGCGTAGCGGTGATGTAATCCATCCGCAGCTGCGAGTGTGGGTCTGGGTACGTGTCTAAAGGTGCCCGGTGGCCTCTGGCCAGAGGCCTCCCCCCCCCCGCCCGGTAGTATACGCCCGTTTTTGGAATTAGTGTACTAGTAGCGAGATGAACCCCAGCTCGATAGAACTAAATTCGGTGTGAGGGGGCCAGGGGGGATGCATGCCTGTCCAGCTCCTCTGTGGCTACGGAGCTGGATTAGCTCACACCGTCATCGACCTGAGCTAGCTTACCTTACGCTTTCAGCTTGGCCACGTGGAGCACTCATTCGGCAGCAGTACGAAGCATTATGCAAACTGTCACGTGACAAAAAAGGCGGTCCCAGACCTATGTAGAATGAATATTAACACATTTGACACACACATACATAATTACATACATGTGCACGCACACACACACACACACACACACACACACACACACACACGCGCGCGCGCGCGCGCACACACACACACACATACACACACACACACACGCACACACACACACACACACACACACACACACACACACACACACACACACACACACACACACACACACACACACATATCAGAGGCGGATACAGGCGGATACAAGAGGGGGGGGGGTCCAGAGTGTCCTTGGTACAGTTGATGAATTTGAACCGTTGATGAATATAATTAGCCCACATCGCGCACATAGATATTAATAAAAATACTGTATGCTCTGATTTCGTCACTTCATACACCAATATGCAATAGAATTTCATTTCAGTATTTGCCTTGAATTGGAATAACGGAGTACCGCTCCGCCCCCACCAAAAAAATGGCTCGTGTTAATTTGAACGAGCGTATTGTCGCAATCTCGAGCGCTGCTGCGCACCGTCCATCAAAATCTTGTTAGAGCACCATTTCTTTCATAAAATGTTGAAACAGGTACGCGCTAGCGTTAATGGTTACAACGATACGCTCGTTTAAACACGAGCCATTTTTTTTTGGTGGGGGCGGAGGGTGGGGTAATAATAATAATATTGTAGCTTTACAATGACGTAACATTTTGCGAAAGAGTTCACTTCAAGCAGACTGGTGTAAACGCATATAATTTGATTATGTGTAGTCATACCTAGGTTATGCGTAGTAGGTACAAGGTTTGTGTGCATGGACAGTAGCCCATTGGTATTTATACTTTTTAATGGGTAATGCTTAGTCCAATTCATGGTGAATAAGGCCTATTGCATTAGGCTATACATCATGTATCAGGGCCGTTTTTAAAAGTAAGTGGGCAGACTTGATTTCAGTACTTATACAATGTATGCATACATACATAAGTTGCCTAACTTCCTATATAGTTAGCCCATGCAGTGGCGGATCCAGGAATTCGGCGAGGGGGGGGGGGGGGGGGGGGGGGGGGGGGGGGGGGGTCCGACTTGAATAATAGATGAGGGAGGGGGCGCGCGCTATGTTTTTTGCATGTCATTTCATAGAGAGGTTGCATGGAAACGGAGGCAGTCACTTGCACTCAGTTAAGTTCTTGTTATGTGTATTTTAAATGGGTGTGTTTCATCTGTCAGTTTCGTCAGATTTGTACGTGTGCTTAGATATTACTTCGATACTTGCACGGTTGTATGCGGCTGGAAACTAAGTCAACAATTAGATCATTTACGGTATTACCATATATTTCTAAACTGATGGCTCATTATAGACATCTGATGTTTAAAAGCAAACCATGACTCACCAGAACTAGCAAATGAAAAAGTGAAAACGAACTCAAACACTGCATTCCTTTTCCTGTCATGTCCAGTCAATGCGCACAATTGAAATTCCACATCGATAGCATGCGCATACCGTTTACAAGGTCACGCGATACGTATTTAGAAGGAGGGCGTTACTAAATTCGACGACGTAGCCTTTGGTGACTGAACTGGAAGGTAAGAGTACTACAGCTATGCTCAGGAGGCATGTGGCTACCAGAATTTATTAGCCTGAAGTGGCAACGCATTTTCTGTCACCACGAACAAGCTGAGCGTATTACATGAATAATCGACGTACGTTGTGGTTTTGCCGTATACATATTAACATTATAGGTATGGATTACAATTTCCATACATTGCAGAGTGTGTAGGCAGAGGCTAACGAAGTACAGGGCAAAGAAAAGAACCAGCTCTGAGTGCATAGCATTCTCAGCTGAGCTGAAAATAGCTTTTGACATTGACACATCTGGGGATGATGTCACCCTGAGATGTTCTGGATGCAATGTAAGCTGGGTATGCGCAGTGATGCTATTTGAGTGGCAAAACAAGTAAACATATGACATCATGAGAGGTAAACACTTGGCAGAGGTTATCTTGAGAAGATTGCCCCTCCTCTAGTTCTCCATAGTGAGCCTAGCCCACCTTTGGCAAGAGCTAACAACCTGTCAATGCTAAAAGAGCTGAAGTGTGCACTGTGCTCCAACACCCTCTCACAGCCCCTGGAACTGCTGTGTGGTGCACTGGTGTGCTCCAAATGCCTCCGGGAGTGGATAGCAGCATATGATGCTATGAACCGTCCATGCTGCTCAGAGGACGGATAGTCCTCTGCTGCTCAGAGATAGTCCCATTTTGCTCAGAGATGGTCCCATGCTGCCCAGAGGATGGTCCCATGCTGCCCAGAGGATGGTCCCCTGCTGCTCAGAGGATAGTCCCCTGCTAGTCCCCTACTGCTCAGAGGATGGTCCCCTGCTGCTCAGAGGATGGTCCCCTGCTCAGAGGACGGTCCCCTGCTGCTCAGAGGATGATCCCCTGCTGCTCAGAGGACGGTCCCATGCTGCTCAGAGGACGGTCCCCTGCTGCTCAGAGATGGTCCCCTGCTACTCAGAGGATGATCCCCTGCTGCTCAGAGGATGATCCCATGCTGCTCAGAGGACGGTCCCCTGCTGCTCAGAGGATGGTCCCCTGCTGCTCAGAGGATGATCCCCTGCTGCTCAGAGGACGGTCCCATGCTGCTCAGAGGATGGTCCCCTGCTGCTCAGAGATGGTCCCCTGCTACACAGAGGATGATCTCCTGCTTCTCAGAGGAATATCCCATGCTGCTCAGAGGATGGTCACCTGTTGCTCAGAGGACAGTCCCATGCTGCTCAGAGGATGGTCCCCTGCTGCTCAGAGGATGGTCCCCTGCTGCTCAGAGGATGGTCCCCTGCTGCTCAGAGGATGGTCCCCTGCTGCTCAGAGGATGGTCCCCTGCTGCTCAGAGGATGGTCCCCTGCTGCTCAGAGGATGGTCCCCTGCTGCTCAGAGGATGGTCACCAGGATGGTCCCCTAGTCAGACTATCATCAAGTGTGATAATGCTGCTGTCAGATGTTCTGGAGCACTGTATACAGACTGCAGCAGGGATATTAACGATGGTGACTATGAAGAGCATTAGTGTGTACCAACACTTACACCTGAGGAGGAGAAGCAAGCAGGGGGATTACTGAAGAGGGCCATCTCTGCCAGTCCTGACAAAGCCATCATACACCTTGCTACAGGGGAAGCAGTTAAGTGAATGTCATTGACTTCAAAGTTACATAATATAAATTCTGCCAATGACATTCATGCATGTCACCAGAGCTAAGAAACTACATGCAGCTGCCTGGACTAAAGTTCAGGTACATGTATTGCCGGCGATTAAGGCTGGGCTTGCCATACCTTGGAATACACTGAGGTGTCTAAGGCGGTATGTGACAACATACAGCAAAGGCTCAATTCTAACTCACTGGTGTTTCAGGTGGCGCGTCGTCGAGGAACAATACACCGGCACCTTTATGCGCACGTGACTGGGGTATTGATAGTAATTATATTCGATCATCATGGGTCCTGAGGGGGGGGGGGGGGGGGGGGTCCGGACCGGACCCCCAGGAGTCCAGGACCCCCTCGCTGGATCCGCCCTTGCCATGATTCGCTAAATACATGTACATTGTTTAATACATTAAAAGTGCAGCATCTGCCATTGACCCCCGGCTCAGCGGGCCTGTTTTAAAATGATTTCGAGATCGCGGTCCAGCTGAGGCTTGGCCCACCCCCTCCGCCCCAGACCCCAGTACACATGATGTGTGGGGACGGTATTACATTTTTTTAAAAGTAATCCGCCATTGGTGTGGCACTTTTCGATACAAAAACTCCTTGTGTTCAATTACTTAATTAATTAATTAATTGGGTCAACGTGCAAAGGTGTTAGACCTTATTTACATTTACACTGTATTACATTTACTATACTGAATACTGTGTAAATGTATACCATTGTTCTGTTTGGTGTAGGTTAACGAGCAACTTTAATAGTAACTTCAGTCTCAACAATGCACTCACAGCAACACGACGACACCACTACGTAACTAAGCAACCCCGGCTAACCTATCGTCCTTGTGCGCATGCGCATCCTATATACTAACATTACTATGTTACATCACTCCCCTCCTAGTATCTTGCATCCTTGCAAGATTCTAATGTTCGACATAAATTCCAAAACGGTCTGGAGGTCTTCGAATTCGTTGTGGACGAAGCTGAGGTTGTATGTCATCCATCGTGCCTTCATCATTGACATTGTCAGCTTCCACATAGCCTCCATCATGTGTTTCTGTGCGATCTTCTGCGTCATCTTCCGGAACTGGATCCATAGTCTGTGCAGCTTCCAAAATCACATCCTGTTGTGTCGAATTGTGGCGAATCGTTCGACCTTCCTTCTCTTTCTCTCTGGGAAGACCATAACATCGTTTTAGACGATTCCTGTGCACTACCAATGTCTTCGTAGATCCAACCAACTGAATTCGATAATTCACTGCTGCATTCAGTCGATCAATAACCGTGTATGGTCCCCGCCAAAATGATGCCAGCTTCTTGGTCCTTCCTTGCTTCACCGCGGGCACATACAGCCACACTTGATTACTCGCCAAATTTTTCAGGGCTCCGCCGCAGACCCCATTACTTTTATAGCGCCATGTCCCACCCCGCCCCTTCATCAATATTCATATCGGACACCCCCCTCTCCGATTCCTCCGTCCGCCCCTGCACACACACACATACACACACTTCTGGGGTTTGTTTATGTGTGGGACACTTTGAAGCCAATGTGGCCACATAGCCACCCACACCCACTTTGTGGCTTTATCAGCCTGATGGGATGCAATGATTTCAGATTACCCCATGTGTCTGGCATGTGCAGGCCACGTGATCACCAATGTTTCAAGAGCACGGCTTGATGGGAATGAATGTGTAGAAGGTGTTTTGTGAGGAGAGATAGTGTGTGGATGTATGGAGGGTGGGAGAGAAGGTATGGTGGAGGAGATAGGGGTGGTTCAAGTATTCAGTGGTGAGAGGTGCAGTGTGAGGTAGAGAGGTGGATTTGAGAAGGTCACACACACAATGGTCCCTATGCATTGGTCCAATCACATTGTTCTTGTTTACCTACATGTACCTGTGGAGGTGATTAGATATAGTTTAGTTAACAAGGAGATGGTATTGCTTCTGTGTGTGTGTGTGTATGCATGTGTGTGTGTGTGTGTGTGTGTGTGTGTGTGTGTGTGTGTGTGTGTGTGTGTGTGTGTGTGTGTGTGTGTGTGTGTGTGTGTGTGTGTGTATCCTATAAAGACCCCTGCTGTTAACCAGGTAGATTTAGAATGGACACATCAAATCAGCTAGGCATGTAAGTGTGTGTTAGGGGGGTTTGTCCCCCAGGGTTGTGTGAATCCAGGTTAGTATTTTAAGATGTTCAAAATGGAATATTCATCCTATGTGTGGTCCTATGATAAAGATACAATTAGTGCACTTTCTCTCTGAGAAATGTCAACACAAGGCAGGATGGGACCATTGTGGGTGGAGGTGTTTAAGCTGTGATCTCACCCCTCTCCTCTGCAGACCTAAAACAGGCTCACTCAATGATGGAGAGCCTTGGATAGCCTTGAAGATGTCCTTATAATGATTTGATTTTCCTGTGGTCAAGTGTGTGTAACATTTATCATTAGTGGTCACTTGGTACAATTGTGGTGGTCATGTGTGCAATGTTTTCATTATTGCTATTGTTCATACTTACATGTGATATGAGAGGTGTATTCTTAATATGAGAGGTGTGTTCTTAATGGCTGACTCTGAGGTGTGTTCTTATTGTGCAACGATCATTGGTGAACATCAGTACAACAAATGTAGCACCTACATATAGCCGCTGCAATTGATGTATGTTTGTGATGTGGTAGCAAAAGGATAACCACCAATTGCAAGTTGTTTTGGGGGTGGGGGGGGGGGACTTTACTTTCAGCAAGCGTGCAGGTCACCTGATGTGAGCTGTCTTCAGATCTTCAGTTGTTACCGGCAGGTCATGTGATCCCTGTGGCAAGCCAATACAGAGTGTAGAAAGAAGAATTGGGTTGTGAGTGAGAGAGAAAAAGATGAGGTGGATTAGATGGCACAGAAGTGAAGTGGTCCTCAGTGTGACCATCAGCAGACTTGGTGACCACGATGTGATTCCTCATTTGCAATGGTGTGGTGTGTACATACTAGTAATTATTATGCATCCACGTTTAGTCAAATCACGCTATAACTGAAACAGCTAGGATATCAATATCAATAACGTACAAAAACGCCCCCAACCGTATATAAACATATCTCTGGTTAAACCCGGGTGCATGGTTAACGATGGACCCGTACCCAGACCCAAATGTACGTAGCTATATAGTGCATGATTTCTGGTTCCGAACGGTTCAGTACGTGTGTTTGTTTTATACTGTCCGCGGACTAATGTAATTAAAAGTACCTCTATAGACTTGTGTAAGTTAAGTACAAACTAGAAAATTTTTTGGCGCAAGGACACAGTTGTAATGGCTTATTGTAAGAAAGGGAAAGGAACTGATTAAAGATTCGGTTGTATGTAAGACAATATTTCTATCAAATGTGGCTCCTCCGTGTTTCATGATGAACTCATTCTACATGTATGATCATTATCCAGCCTAACTTTACATTGAGCACATTTATAGAAACATTAATTTATTTTTAAAAAAATACTTTTACATCCAAACACATGCACGTCTATATTTCTAACTGTGTTGTGGTGATTGAGGGCCTAGCCTCAGCCATGGTGGCTTGACAGCAGGTGTGAGTTCCACTTGTACCCTAAAGTAGAGGCTGTCATCCTTCAAGTACTGACATTGCTCCTCTTCCTGGAGGTCCAGCTCTGTGTGGGCAATGAACTGTGCAAGTCCCCATCCTATGTCATGTTTCATACCACTGAGCACTCTGCTTACACAAGCAATATTATTCTTATCTTTAGGGGAATCATATGTACCTGTATAATGGTTTTCATCTTTGAGTTGGTTGAGAAGAGTGATTGTACATGTGTATTTCATTGGCCAGGTGAGGGCATCATCATTCTCTCCCTTCATCAGGCGCAGGTATACAGACACATGTGTGCCTTCACCATCATCATATCCATTGGCATTTACCTGGAGGCATACTCGATAGCCATGAGGATGGGTGTAAAATCCTGGGCTGCACCAGCTGTCGTTATCCACTTTGAATTGATTAAATTGGGACATTTCAAACACCCAAGCTGTGCAGTCGTGTGGATCATTGTGATTGTGTTTCTTCAGCTGTACCATTGCTAGATCAAGATGGTGATCACTGGAGCTGGCTTTGTGATCTGCCATTGCATGTCTTGGTGATGTGTAGGTACATCCTACATCCTTATATGGACAACTGATAGTTTCATGTGGACACTCCAAGTGATGGGAAGCCATGTTCTTTCTCTTTATGCTTACTTCACATCCACTGTTGGGACAGGGTACCATAAGATCAGGACACTTATCAAGATGGCCACCAATCATCTCCTTATATGGTCCTTCTGCTTTGCAATGCTCACATCTGTGCTTTCTAAGAAGACACACTTCAGTATGGAGGTGAAGGTTGTTACGGATCACCTGATCTCCGCAGCCATAAGCACAGGAGACTAACTTATACCCACATGTCTGAAGATGATCATTAAGTGATCCCAGCTCATTTATCCAGGAGCAGCCTGTAGAGGTACACTTCACTCTCAGACCTTTTACCTTTCTAGCACTCTTCCTATCAGGAAATGCATCCAGTGGTCGGCGACATGTTGGACATGTCCTTGAAGTGGTTTTCAGCTTGTCGTAACATGACTTGCAGTACAGCTTGGCACACTCACACTTGGTTTGTTGAGGGTCTCGAGCAGGGAGATGACAGACGACACAGTGATCATCCTCGTGAGGGACATCAACAAATTCACATTCATAGCCTCCAGCTCTGCAGAACATGTGATACAGTAATGAGTTAAAAATAACAGAAAACTAGTAATTGAACAAGTGCTAGATATCATCGAAATGAATACCAGATCCCCCCCTTGCCTAGGCATGCCCTCCTTTGGCCATACACATCAATACATCCTTACTCGGATGTGCCTATTATTGACCACACCCCTGGATAAGTAGACAGTATTAGTGCCATGCTGCGTTACTAGTGTAGTTCTCTTGCTAGGAATTTAAAACTTCCCGTTGGCCTTTGTAACAACTTTGTTCCAATTTCATGGCAGTAGTGGCTATGGTAGGAAGTCATTTTTTTCACATGATGACAGTCACTCCCGTTATACCAGTGCTTATGGCAAGATTTGACTTTTGACCTGACATTGTGTTAGGTCATGGCAATATTGGTCAAACAGTTCATAGTTTTTGGCCGGACATGTTTTTAATTGTTCATGTATGATAATTCAAATACAACATTGAATTCAAACAGAATTGATATACCTTTCAGTACACTATACAGTAAACAACTTGGAAACTATCTGCATCATTAATGTCAAAGTATGAGAAGTTATCACTGTGGGTAAAGTGCACTTTTTACATACACATGCTTGTGACAACGTGTGGTTGCAAAACCAACAACGAAAAATAAAAGCAATTAAATTTTGCTTTGTAGGCTGAGTGGTAGGCTGAGGGCAATAGTGCATGATTTTCAAACTATTCTATACGCGTTGAAAGCTATTTCGCTAGAAGACCACCAACGCTGCTATCGGTATCAGCCCCATGTGTGCCGGACATCTTGTCCTCGCATGCGCACAACTGATCGGTCAAATATCACGATTGACGGGAAATTGTTCGATGTCCGGCCGTTATCATAAGCACTGCTATATACACATAAATATGACCATTGAGGGATTGAAAACAGATCACGTGCATGCATGCCAATGAACAGTTGTAATTGAAAATTGATTATTGCTTGCAGTTAATGCTGGGCATTGAGATACATGTACATAGAGAATGTTAAGTAAATCTTCTGATGTTATAGTGATCGCGGTTGTCTCACATTGTGTCTAGCTCATGTTAAAAACTCGCTGACCTTATTGCCGAACACCCTCAGTGCCTCTATCATAAGAACATAAAAAAACGATGCATGGCTATTGGAGAAATACTGTAGGTCATACATGTGCGTATATAATTTTATTTAGTGCAGTGGTAGGATAACTTTGTAAAAAAGCATGAAATGTGGGTGACAAATAGAACGATTTTTTTTACATTATCCATCCTACAGTGGAGAACATGATAGTTGGTCAAATAATTTTTTGTCATTGTAACTTTTACTGTCAAATGGAGTGTCACAGTAGCCTTACATCTTTAATGAAAATTGCCGGCACACATCTGCGCCTATACCACTTGGCTATGTAAGCTTGAAAAAGAAAGACTTATAAGGCTCATTAGTTGAAACAATTTGTTCGTCGTGTTTCTCCACACACATTGAACAGATCCCAAAACAATTGGGTTTGTAACTAAAGGACCTACGTATGCAACCTTTCAGTCTTACGCATCTAACATCGGACTAACCGTTAAGCCGTTATTCAAAAAGCACCATTTTAGGGCCTAAAGTGTTAGGATAGGCATTTTCCCATGTGCTTTTGATACATGTACCTTGCAGGGATTGCAGGCTAAATCGTATGATAGGCATCAGAACCGCCGGAGCTGGGGCGGCTGCTTAGCCGCCCCACTTTTTATTGGGTACATTAATAACTTTAATTAACTACACACTTATTTAGACAGTTGGTAATTCCTTCGCCGTACACGTACCGTACCGAATAGGAAAGGGGCCGAAATGATATTCACAATCAATTTTCACCACACATAGAATTATTGGGTGATAATTGTTACCCTATATGGCGATAATTGTAGTGAATATGTTTTCGGCCCTTGTGTAATCTTGCAGCACATTGCCGCTACCCGAAGTTGGTGACAAGGTACACCAGCCTTTGAACTTTAGCTTTCCCCAGCGTGAATTTGGGAAATCGAAATCGTCAGTCGTGAAGCGCTCGTTCCAAGTTCAGTGGTTCCAAAGGTGGCCATCAGGCCATGCCCATGGCTACATTATGATGTTAATCGTGCAAGCTTTCTGCTTTTCGTGTGTCAGGGCTTACAGGAATAATCATTTACCTTCCACATCTTCTTTAGAGAAATCCTTCAAATCTACGGGATTTAATTGCTGGAAAGAAGTTTATAATTACAAAGATCTAATTCATTGCAGACAACTAACATAGGAGACAAGTATACTTGGGTCTGAATTTATTGTTGTATGGTAACTTTTGGTATCGATAAGCGCAAAAATTATGTCATGAATATTAATGAGCCACCCCAATTGTCGACTCCTTCTGGGCATTCTATCGATTTAGCTACATTATGAGCACATTGTAATAAAACTCCCATACAAAACATGTTTTTAGACATCAGTGTGCAATTAATTATACAATGAATATAATTAAAAACACTGCGTTGGTCCGGTTATTTCTGGTTATTCTAATGGCTGAGGGTGTTGCCTGCGTTGATATGGAAACGGTTCTTTTCAGAACCAAACCAACGAAGCTGCAACTACGAGTCGATCTTCAAGACGGGCTAGCAAGGCTGCTGTATCGGCATGGACAGAGCTTAAAAAGTGGCCGGAAGTCTCCACGAGGAAACCCAGCTGGTGGCTATCCTAAGCAATTGTTGAAGAAATTCCAGGTACAGGAGATACAATAAAGGACCAGGTCAGCTCTTGTCGAAAACTCTACCTACGATCGAGCTGGAGGCCTTAGCTGCATATATGCCAAACCATACTGACTCAGATGCAAAAGTACTACAAGAGCTGACCTGGTCCTTTTTTTGCATCATAGGCCTATACCTGGAATTTCCCAGAGTGCTTCAACAATCGCTTTGGGTAGCCTGACCAGCTGGGTTTCCTTGTGGAGACTTCCGGTCGCTTTTTAAGCTCTGTCCATGCCGATACAGCAGCCTTGCTAGCCCGTCTTGAAGATCGACTCGTAGTTGTAGCTTTGTCAGTTTGGTTCTGAAAAGACCCCATCAACACAGGCAACACCCTTGCGCATGTAATGTTAACTTTTATCACAAGGGGGGATTTGATGGCACATAAGTGATGTGGAGGGAAACGTCCTTTGTGTGACCATCAGACTTGGTGACCACGATGTGATTCCTCATTTGCAATGGTGAGGTAGTAATTATTATGCATCCTGAGGTACTGTGCTTTTAGTCAAATCACTACGCACACGCTATACCAGGATATCAATACCGTACAAAAATGGCCCCAACCGTATATTTAATATCTCTGGTTAAACCCAGCTCTGAGATAATGTGGGCAAGGTGGACCCGTACCCAGACCCAAATGTACGTAGCTTGAGAAGCCATTTTTGACTCGATCAGCGGATCCGAACGCATAGATTACGTGTGTGTTATGTCATATAGGCCTTTTTATACCGTCCGCGGACTAATTGATTTAAGTACCTCTTCAGACTTGTGTAAGTTCAGTACGAACTAGAAAATATTTGGGCGCAAGGACACAGTTGTAATGGCTTATTGTAAGAAAGTGAAAGGAACCTAATTTAAAGATTCGGTTGTATGTAAGACGTTTTTATCAAACGTGGATCCTCCGCGTTTCATGATGAACTGTACGTATATATTCATTCTACATGTATGATTATTATCCAGCCTAACTTTGCATTGTAGAAAGATCAAGAAATTAAAAAAAACAAACCTTTACATCCAAACACACTTTATTTTTAACTGTGTTGTGATGATTGAGGGCCTCAGCCATGGCTTGACAGCAGGTATGAGTTCCACTTGTACCCTAAAGTAGAGACTGTCATCCTTCAAGTACTGACATTGCTTCACTTCCTGGAGGTCCAGCTTTGTGTGGGCTATGAACTGAGGACGTCCCCATCCTGTGTCGTTTTTCTCACCACTGAGCACTCTGCTTAAATAAGCAACATCCTTTTTATCTATAGGGGAATTAAATGTACATGTATGATGGTTTTCATCTTTGAGTTGGTTGAGAAGGGTGACTGTACACTTGTATTTGATTGGCCAGGTGAGGGCATCATCATTCTCTCCCTTCATTAGGTGAAGATATACAGACACATGAGTACCTTTACCTGCACCCTCCCCATTGGCAAATACCTGGAGGCATACTCGATAGCCACGAAGATGAGTGTAAAATCCTGGGCTGCACTAGCTGCCGTTATCCACTTTGAATTGATTAAATTGGGACATTTCAAACACCCAGTCTTGTGGATCATTCTGTTTTTGTCTCTGAAGTTGCACCATCGCTAGATCAAGATGGTGACCACAGGAGGTGGCTTTGTGATCTGCCATTGCATGTCTTGGTGATGTGTAGGTACATCCTACATCCGTATATGGACAACTGATAGTCTCATGTGGACACTCCAAGTGATGGGAAGCCATGTCCTTTCTCTTTATGCTTACTTCACATCCACTGTTGGGACAGGGTACCATAAGATCAGGACACTTATCAAGATGGCCACCAATCATCTCCTTATATGGTCCTTCTGCTTTGCAATGCTCACATCTGTGCTTCCTATGAAGACACTCTTCAGTATGAAGGTGAAGGTTGTCACGGATCACCTGTTCTCCACAGCCATAAGCACAAGAGACTAACACATACCTACATGTCTGAAGATGATCATGAAGTGATCCCAGCTCATTTATCCAGGGACAGCCCGTAGAGGTACACTTCACTCTCAGACCTTTAACCTTTCTAGCACTCTTTCTATCAGGAAATGCATCCAGTGGTTGGCGACATGTTGGACATGTCTCTGAAGTGGTTTTCAGCTTGTCATAACATGACTTGCAGTACAGCTTGGCACACTCACACTTGGTTTGTTGAGGGTCTCGAGCAGGGAGAAGACAGATGACACAGTGATCATCATCGTGAGGGACATCAACAAATTCACATTCATAACCTCCAGCCCTGCAGAATATGTACTATAGTAATGTGCTAAAAATAACAATAACAAAGAAGACTAGCGGTTAATTTAACCCTTAATAAGTGCTCCCCTTGCACTACAACCATTTCCCGCCCTTGCATCACAACCATGTTCCCCCCTGCACCACAACCATGTTCCCCCCTGCATCATGTAAAGCGTACTTTAAAGTAGCACTAACCTTACATGCATAACCTTTCAATAAGTCAGAGAAGAGTGTTCAATACTCTGAATGCAAACCGACTTTAAGACAGTATGGGACACATGATCCATTTCCACTGAATCCCACTCTCTAAATAATTACTATCGTATGATGCTACAAACAATCTTTGCAATACTTATAATAATTAATAACACGAATGCATCACATATGGTCCAGATCACTCATTGACAAGTCACACACATAAGAGCCCTATTTCACGCTCTCATGCATATGGCTTTTCATTCAAAACTTATTTTACTGAACCAGTCCAAAGAGATTGGGAAAAAAGAGGCGCAGTCAAGGGCTATCCCACACCCACCAGTGGGAATTATTGAATGGCAGTAGATGGGAATTATGTGTGCCATCAAAGTACTTACTGAGATAAAAACTAGAGTCATTAGCGTCTTCATCCTGCAGCATGCATGGTGGTAGATGGGAATTATGAGTATTTCTGGCATTTTTTCCACTGATAAACAGGATCTTTTTTTTCTTTTTAACCACTACCAATAAAGCAATGGGACTAACTTTAGCTTAAGAGACATTATAGCATCTCCACCCTGCTGCATGCTCTCGGAACTGAAAACAATAAAAAGGTTTCCTTACAAAATGCCATTTATATATATATGGGACAGTTTCCGTGATAAATCTCACCCTTTTGTAACATTATAATGTTATAAAAATGCTTCTTGTTTGAATCGCTATAACTAATCAGAACGCTAAATGCTATCGGCTTCCTATTTTCAACAGTTCATACTACACCATTTCTCTATGACAAATTACATTTTGGAGTCTTGCACTTGCTCCAAGCCAGTATTTCAACGTTCGATACTCGACCGGGTTATAACCCGCCATAACTTTAGGTAAGAGTAATCAAATCAGTTTGAAGGTACAGAGGTCCTATACCTATCGATTTATACTGCTCATTAGTTTTTATGCCATCCGTTACGGAGATACAGTTGAGCAAACTACGTACACTTTTTCCCGCTCGATTCGCGCCAATGTTATATCAACCGTCTCCCCATACATTGAGTGGGACGCGATTTGTCAATATAATTGGTGCGAATCGAGCGGGAAAAAGTGGACGCACTTAGTTCAACTGTATCTCCATAACAGATCGCACAAAAATTAACAAACAGTACAAATTGATAAGTATAGGACCTCTGTACGTACAAACCGAATTTGAAGCGATTTGATTACTCCTACATAAAGTTATGGTGGGTTTGAACTCGGTTGGGTATTGAACGTTGCAATACTGGCGTTGAGCTAGTGCAAGCCTGCAAGACTCCAAAATGTAATTTGTCATAGAGAAATGGTGTAGTATGAACTGTTGAAAATAGGAAGTCGATAGCGTCTAGCGATCGGAAAATATAACGATTCAAACAAGAGGCATTTTTGTAATGTCATAATGTTATAAAAGGGGGACATTTTCGAGGAAACTGTCCCATATATATATAATTTCCACCCTCTGCCATTAAAGCATATCATTGGAATGCACCTTGTTCCCCGTCCCTTTAGATATTATCCACATTACAGTTTAATTTCAAAATTCTTTTATTAATATTAAACAGAATTTAATTCGGGAGTCAAATTGGCACATGCACGCAAATTAATGTGAGTGTTTCTGTAACTAACCATTTCATATGTTATCTCATGCTTAGTTTCGTACCCAAATTAAATGCTATGCACACGCAGGCCGCAGTTGCATTGCATTAGGTGTTGGCACACAAAACTAATTGCACTCCTACAGCTGCTAATGTACATGTAAATGCCTGAAAAACCAATCTAAACTAAATTAAAAGTATGCAGAGGCTCTGAGTTTTTTACGGTGAGTTCAGTAGATTAGTTGTTATAGGGACTGGATCTGTAATTTTATTGCCTAGTTTTGGAGGGCCATTTCGTTAAGTACGTTGATTAATGATGTCATGTCCGGAGTACTTCTTAAAGGGAAGGGTCTATTGCACCCCCATGGTGCTGTCCAGACACTTTTCATTGCACCAAACGGGTCACAAAAAAAAAAAGCTGGTCCCCAGTTCGCTTCTCAGATGAGACACCTTCAGCGCCGTATTGCACACTTCACGTGCCACACTAAACCGCCTACTACCTAGTCTTGTACCTAGACAGCAGCGGATAGATTACATTACCGCTAAGTAGCTGTGATGTAGTCCATCCGCTGCTGTGACATGATGGGTCTGGGTACGAGACTACACACCCAGGGAATTCTACTTTTGTATCATAAATGGTGATTGTATCATAGCAAAAAAACATATTGATCTTGGCAAGCAGATATGTATCAAATATGTTTTGCTACTATGTTACAAATACACTTACAAATATACTTATCCAATACAATTATGTATGCTGTGATGTATGTAGATGGGTGCCCCCAGCTTTTCTGGAAAGGGGGGGAAGTGTGCTGTCCACTTCAGTCAGTGGGGGGTGCGCATGTATGTCAAATTTTATTACAAGGGGGGGGGGGGGGGGGAATGGTCCCGTCTACCCCCCCCCCCCCCCCCCCCCCCCCCTTTTGTGACGCCCATGAATGTATTATAGTATTTGATAGAAAATTAACTTTCCTGGTTGTGTACCTACTGCCCGTGCTTACTATGAAGGCCCACAGTGACAGACATGCGATAATGTCTCATTGTGAATGCTAATTAACACATGCCTGCCAGCAGGTTAGGTATTTAAGGCATGGGCAACAAAAAAAAAAAACACCAGTGGGTGAGAATATACATAGGCGTAGAGTTTGGCCAAATAAACCACCCTTGTTTAATACATGTACGTTATGGCACCGCATAATTTTGTTACGCAAAATAATCAAATTTCATACATTTCTCAATAAGTACTCTGGTGTGGGGGCTGGAGGGTACTAAGCTGATGTCGAACTCTATGCCCATAAGTGTAGCTAGATTAATACTTTTGAACCCCAGCTTGAGAGCTACGTGTATATTCATTTTCGGGGCGGGGGGACGATGCCCGTCCATTAGATCACAACAGGGGCGGATTCAGGGGGATGCATGTGTGCCACTCGGTTACGTTCTGGTTTTCAGGCTATTGTGGTTTTACGGATTCAAATGGCTGTGTTGGTAGATGCATGCGCTTTTTCTTTGCTATTTGAGCCACTTAAAATTTACCATCACACTCATTCCGGCTAATGACCTACTTCAAGCAGTGAACAGTGTGACATTGGCACGCGAAAATATTTTTTGTACACATTCCAATTTTTCCACAGATTGTACATGACATGTATAGGGGAATTAGAAACGGAGGCAATCATAACCAATAAATGCGTACCACTCCATTATGTTCTGGTTTCCAGGCTATTGTGGTTTTTAACGGGTTTCATCGCAAATTTATTTGGTTGATGCGCAAGGGGTCATACGATGGGATGTGTCTATTCGTTTGATACTGGCGTCAGGTACACCCTTATTATATGAAAATACCAATATGCTTTAAGAAGTGTTTTCTGCATTTGAATTTATGAAAAGCAGCATCGTTCTTTCAACCGCTAAGGTTCTATGTCGAGCGATTCTAATTAAAAAGCACCTAATCCTTTGAGAGGCAGAAATTTTGACTTCCGTTACATGTAGCTTGAGCACTAGAAGACAAGGCATTAATTTTTCGTAACTCTTGGATGATGCGCAAGGCTTGTTTATTGGTGGTCTGGTCCCCAGACCAATATAGTGCACATGAGTGCTCGATGGAATAGGTTTAAGATTTGGTTACCAAATTGCATTTTAAATTTAAGATGAAGACTGCAGCTGATTTGAAGAAGTGTATTGATATTTTCTAGAGTGACATCAGTGAAAATAATACTTTACAGGTGTCAATGATAAGGACTAAAGGATTGGTAATGTACATACATATCAATTTGACAAGAACACCACCCAAACAGCCAAAATGGTTGCACTTTGATTCAGGAAATAGAATCTATATGTGAATGCAATACAAATGACCTCAATTCAGACTTCCTAACAGCAATTGGCTACATTGAAGAAGAATCTAACATTTAATTGGGTTGCTATATTATCCAACTCCTGGGTGAACAATTCGCTCTGCCTATGCAACCCTCTATTATTCACACACACACACACACACACACACACACACACACACACACACACACACACACACATACACACACATACCTGACAGAAGAAGACCCAGCAATTTGTTATCCCCGCTGTCTACAGAACCAAGAAGTGGTTTTAAGTACATGTACATGATTATGTGCAAGTACATGTACACGATTATTACTGAAGCAGATGTCAATATCAAGGAGAGTAATTAAACAAAGGCTTCAAATTCTTTTGCACAGAAATGAACAGAATCATAAGCTGAAGCAACTAATGACTGATTTGCTTCTATCAGAATGAAGTCAATTAGTAGAAATAGATGAACTAAAATGCATTACTAGTAAAGATGGGGAAAAAACAATACAGTGTGTCATATTACTGTCTTGAATGTATAAACTTGCAGTGTTTGCCACACTGTCAGAGCTGTTCTTAAATAACTATTTTTATGATCAGCATAGCAAAAGGATCTAAGAAACAATGCAAGCACTAGCTTGCATGGTATTATAGGTAAATTGGTAACTGGTCCATGGATGCAACAACTGCTGCATTTATGCAAATCAAAAGATCGCGATAGCATCACATATGATAAGTCTTAGACCTGAATGGGAAAGTTACAAGTAAAATTATCAAAACCTCTTAATTACTTTTCTAACAAAACTGAAGATGAGCAAGACAATATTGTAAATTAAAACAATTAAGGTATAGAAACACATGAAGAATATGCTGCCAAGCTGCATTCCAAAAAACACTACAAAAGAAGTTAAACAGTGTTGCGCAGAGGTCAAATCTGAGTTGTCTGTAGACATTTCAGACCTAACTGATGACCAGATGATGGCTATAGTACTTCTGAAAATGGACTGTACTCAGTGTGAACACTTGTGGTTTGGTACAAAGGTCATGTTATCAATGTAAAATACTTCAGAAAGTCAACATAATCTAAAGTTACAGTTACCTATTGGAAATACGAAGTAAGGAGAAGACGTTAAAATGATATTGATTGAATTTGTAGTACACTATATTACTGTTGATCTACAGATCAACCAACCTACTATATTTTAGTAATTAGAAATGTGTACTCAATATGATAGTAATGTTTGGCTTCATAACTATTTGTTTTGCAACAACTGTAGCAAAAAAAAGTCAAACCGTCACAATTTTTTCTTCCCTCTCGCATCACACCGCGTACATGCCAAAATGTGTGTTTGAAATGCCGCAACTTCTGAAATACTGCACCTATAAATACAAATTAGGTATCTTTTTAATGCACATATTTTCCTCTTTCATTTGATATTAAAATCGCCGCATTTGATGCGATTTGAAAAAATTGTTCAAGTACCTACTGCTGGACGACAAAGGTACTTGGATAAGCTGTTTCTGCTGAGCCTGTCAGGAGAACGACACATATAAAGACCTTCGTGAGAGATATGTCACTCTGGCCTCTAGTTCAGTTTGGTCACATCTTGTGCTATTTTATCAATTACCCTTGAGTATGTATGTGTCACAAAATGCTGCAATGGAGGCAACTGAACGCCTACAACTTCTTGACAAGTGAACAGTTGAAATTTCGGGATCTGAACAACACGTGAGTGTGTCAGATCGAAATCTCTTGTCGATCCAAGCACACAAGGCTCACTGTGCTTGGATCTAACCACACAAGGCTCACTGTGCTTGCTCACTGTGCTTGGATCCAAAAACACAAGTTTCACTGTGCTTGGATCCATCCACACAAAGCTCACTGTGCTTGGTTATAGCAATCCAAGCACATAAGGCACTGTGGTTGGTAAAAATCCAATCACACAAGGCTTACTGTGCGTGGATCCAACCACACAAGGCTCACTATGCTTGGGTAGCAACTAAAAAGGCAGGTTAGCCGCAGGTGATATAATGGCAGCACACTGCACCAGCATGACTGCGAAAGTCATCAAGATATGGCCATCCTGGTGTCAACTGTGTTTCCATTTGAGGTACTGTTGTAAGGATTTTCCTATACCAAAAAGGAGCTCTGTAGGACTCAGTCCACACCAGGGAAATGGTGCTGCTCTATAGTTCAGCAGTGCAAGCCATGGATCCTCAGTGTTGTTCAACAAGTTTTTTACAGTCTTAACCGCACGCTTTGCATCCTGATTAGACTTCAATGGACGGCATATATTTAGTGATGCTTTAGAATTATTAAGTGGGCTTTTAGAGATAAAAAAAACAGTTTCATTGATTTATTTTGTACAAATTACATGCTAGTACATTTTACACATTATTGAAGTGTGGTAGAAGAACTATTGTAGTGTGGTAGTAGTATCAAAGTGTGGTAAAAGTATTGTAATAGAATCAACTAGAAACATGGAGGATTATCATCTAGTGGCATGTTAGGCAATGTTTTGTATAAAGTCAATCATGTTCAGTATCTATACACATGTGTCTGCACAACACTGCACTACAGTGACTCCAGTATGTTACAAAACCATCAAAATGTTAATTAAATTCAAACTTTTTCAAGTAGCCAATCAGCTGTTGCCTCCTGAAACATTATTCAGATGTGCTGTGTGGATATTTCAAGGCACAAGCAAATACAACCACACATATATAGTATGTTATGCCTTGCAGCATATACTAAAATAGTAAAACGTTGAGCACAATGAAAGAGGGGGAAAAAAAAACTTAATATTCTTTTCAACAAAGTTTACACTCAAAACACATTTTACATCTGCAGTAACAGTACATGTGTTATGTATAAGTTTGGCATGATGCTGCACATCCATCTGTATACATGTTCACTTCTGCACAACAGTACTTTTTAAAAAAGTTACATCATCCAGCCAAAATTAAAGAATTTCAAAATATTTTTTTACACCTTTCTCTACATATATTGTAACTGCACGTGTGCTGGACTTATGAGGGCAAGATTGGCACAAGCCATGGCTTGACAGCAGGTATGAGTTCCACTTGTACCCTAAAGTAGAGGCTGTCATCCTTCAAGTACTGACACATTTTCATTTCCTGCAGACCCAGCAGGTCATGAGGAATGAAACGATACATGCCACGCCAATGACCACAACTCTCATCCCTGACAACTCTGCTGTTATGAGGATGAGGAGTGTCTATGTAACTAATGATGCTCCGAGAATAGTGACCTTCATCTCGCAGTTGGTTGAGAAGGGTAATTGTACAACTGTATCTAATTGGCCAGGTGAGGGCATCATCATTCTCTCCCTTCATCAGGCGCAGGAATACAGACACATGTGTACCTTTATCATCACCACATCCGTTGGCATGTACTCTAAGACACATCTTATAGCCACAGGTATGGGTGTAAAATCCTGGACTGTACCAAATATTTTTATTCCCTTTGAATTGATTAAATTGGGGCATTTCAAACACCCAAGCTGTGCAGTCTTGTGGATCATTCTGTTTTTGTCTCTGAAGTTGCACCATTGCTAGATCAAGATGGTGACAACAGGAGGTGGCTTTGTGATCTGCCATTGCATGTGTAGGTACATCCTACATCCTTGTATGGACAACTGATAGTCTCATGTGGACACTCCAAGTCATGGGAAGCCATGTCCTTTCTCTTTATGCTTACTTCACATCCACTGTTGGGACAGGGTACCATAAGATCAGGACACTTATCAAGATGGCCACCAATCATCTCCTTATATGGCCCTTCTGCTTTGCAATGCTCACATCTGTAATTCCTAAGAAGACACACTTCAGTATGGAGGTGAAGGTTGTTACGGATCATCTGATCTCCGCAGCCATAAGTACAAGAGACTAACTTATACCCACATGTCTGAAGATGATCATTAAGTGATCCCAGCTCATTTATCCAGGGGCAGCCTATAGAGCTACACTTCACTCTCAGACCTATAACCTTTTTAGCACTCTTCCTATCAGGAAATGCATCCAGTGGTCGGCGACATGTTGGACATGTCCCTGAAGTGGTTTTCAGCTTGTCGTAACATGACTTGCAGTACAGCTTGGCACACTCACACTTGGTTTGTTGAGGGTCTCGAGCAGGGAGAAGACAGATGACACAGTGATCATCATCGTGAGGGACATCAACAAATTCATATTCATAACCTCCAGTCCTGCAGAATATGTGATACAGTAATGAGCTAAATACTGATAACAGAACATTAGTAATTGAAGAAATGATTGGATGATTGGTAGATATCAACTAGGATTAGGTCCTCCCCCCCTCCCCCCATGCCCTCCTTTTGCCACACCCATCACGCTTTGTACAGGATGTGCCTATTATTGACCACACCTCTGGATAAATAGAGTATTAGTGCAATGCTATAGTTTTCTTGCTAAGCGGAATTTGAAACAAAGATTGGTATCCAAATTATACACTATGCAACCCTATGTCTGTGTAATCCACCCACAGGCTGAAGTTGTATTGTCTGTCGACATGGTTAAAGGAACACCTTTTTTCTTATTTGTGTCAATGGAATGGTGATGTCATGCCTTTAACAATGACCTTGACAAACAAAGACTTTCGGTTGGTGAGCTCACTCAAAAACAGTGATGTGCTAATCTCCATTTTAACACCAAGGAACATCATTTTATTAGGTAGACGTAGTCAATTTGATATTGCTAGGTATATGGGCCTTGAAAGCGGGTTAGTCTGTGCATACCTCTTCGATACATAAATGATTCTCCATGACAACGATGATCAGAAAGTGGACATAAAGGTTGTAATAGATATTTAGCATTTGCTTATACAAGTGCACACACCATGCAGGCTATTAGTCCTTGTTGCATTTTCATAAAAATGCAAAGCACTCTCCACTATTGGTGCATACATGTATAAGATTAATAATGACTATAATACACAATTATTTTTAAATGATACAACCTACATACATAATAATTATAACTAATTACACATGACAAACTACAACCTAACTATTAGACTATAGGTTATGATGTATAAGTCAACTGTCTAAAAAGAGCTCTGAAACTTTAGCACGGGGTCCTGCCCTTGCAAGAAATGCTCTGGCATTTGAGCGGACAAGGGATAGGTTGAGTCTGCTATAATGACTAAATGTCTGTTCCATCACAAGTTACTGATGATATTCTGTGAATATATTACATTGTATCATGACTGTTGAAAGCACTATACCCGGAGTACCATTTATATGCGTGGTTGCTCTATAACTTATGCGACTGCCGCCACATTATATGGGGCAAATGTACAGCAGTTGTTCTTACATAATTGAGAGTGGCAAATGTTGGCCCTTCTTGGTGAAAGTATGTTATGGTGCTGTTACAACCTGTTAGTCTCATTGATTACACTAACTAATAGTAGTGTTATATATGGTGCTGTTAGTCTCATTGATTATACTAACTAATAGTAATGTTATATATGGTTATGTTAGTCTCATTGATTATACTAACTAATAGTAATGTTATATATGGTGCGGTTAGTCTCATTGATTATACTAACTAATAGTAATGTTATGGGGCTGTTAGTCTCATTGATTATACTAACTAATAGTAATGTTATGGTGCTGTTAGTCTCATTGATTATACTAACTAATAGTAATGTTATATATGGTGCTGTTAGTCTCATTGATTATACTAACTAATAGTAATGTTATGGTGCTGTTAGTATACTAACTAATAGTAATGTTATGGTGCTGTTAAGTCTCATTGATTATACTAATAGTACTGTTTTCATATCAGTTCCATTCCCACTGTGAAGTGTGAACCAGCCTCATCTCAGCCACCTGTTCCTGCCTCACCGCTCCCCCAAAATATTGAAAACATTATCTAATGCCCTGGCAACCCATTTTACACTTTAGCTATATAATGTAATGTTTGAACACAGCAGAAGCAACATTGTTGTATTTAAGGCCTAAATCACATGGCTTAGTATAATTTTTCCTCTACTATACATGTATATACTAGTATTATGTATAGCGTTCGAATGCAAAAGCAGTTTATGAAATATGAAACAATAAGTAATTTCAATAGGAGCAAAAAGGTAAAAACTGTGCAATTGCAAGGGACCCTATATTGTGAGTCAGTGGCATATCTGTACATAACAAACACACAAGAGCTTAGTACGGCAGCATGTACAAACCTCCAAAAAAGCTAAAGTTGCGTCTTGGTCGGGGTACGAGGTGAAACAAGGATGGTTCAGTATTATTTAGTCAATAGACCGAGAATAGACTACGCCGGGATTGGAAACGGCGCACGTGAGTCATTGACTTACGCACATTTTTGGAGGGACATCCGTGTTGCAGCTAACTTACATATTGGCTCGGAAAGCCGTTCGATTTTGATCGTATAGTATAAGCTGCTACAGTGTATTTCAAGCCTTTCACAATGTCCTTAGCCGATCGAATTGACTTATTATCGATTTCAGACCCGCAAAAGACATACATGTATTTGTGGGGTTCTGAGCTTCCAGGACCCCGACGGATGCTTTTAAACAGAGCCTTTGTTTTGAATTAGCTTCTTGGTAACGTTCTTGAGGAAATGGGTATAGTTTCAGATATAGATATTGTGGCCCAGTTGTAGCAGGGCCGGATTTAGATTGTCGTGGACCTGGGCAAGAAGCTCCAGTCCAAATACGGGGAGTGTGTTTAGTAGCCTCATGGACACTGGTCCGGTATTCAAATATCAGGCACGGTAGCTTCAGGTCCCAGTTGCTTTCGTCATCAACTGCTGCCATACTCAACATGCGAGCTCCGCAAAGAGCGAGGGTGTGGGCCGTGTGGCTACGTCAGACTAGAGGGGAGGGGAGGGGGGGGGGGGGGGGGGGGTCCCTTACGAATTACGCTAGTAGATACCAGCGGGCTGATTCGCGAAATATGAGCATTCCGAGTTGGCGACGAGTCCTTGGCCTTGGCAGCTTGCTTTGTAACATATTCAATTCATAATAAAGGCGTTCTTTCTGCTTTTCGTTTTGATACTCCACTTCGCGCGCATGCACTATGATTATACGGTAACAAGGCATAATCGTTGCGGGCAATTAGTGTGAACCTGTGTACAATGCACATGATGTGACTGAGATAAAATCTAATCAAAGCTTTAATTGTCCAAATTCTCCACTTCTAGCTAATGAATATGCTTTATTTTAATCGAGCCGTACCTCGGTGGGCGCTGTAGGTGTTTTCACTATCCTATCCATGTAATGCTAATAGTCATTGATTAAATTTATATAATATCGCCATATATACGACGTCTACGTACATTTCTCAATAAGTACGCTGAAGGGAGGGTGGGGGCTCCCTCCGTACTCTAAGCCCATTATTGCAGCTATAGATCCCTCTCCCCTCCTTTGAATGATGCCGTTTAGCGGTATAGTATGTTATGTACATGATTTAAGACACTATTGAAATTTAAAAAAGTTATAGGTTGGGTCACAAACAAATCTTTAGTTTCTGGTCCTCCCGCCCGCGCCCGCATCCTTTTTTCAGAAAACCTGTTTATTAGGACTATAATGATATTCATATACATAACCATATTCAATACCTTCTCCATGTGCAGTCTTATTTTTTGAACAAGCCAGACGGTGCATGATCTTACTAAAAACATTAGAGGGTAACCAGTACAAGGATCGGAGCGTTCTACATCAATCACTTTGAAGGGCGCTCTATTATAAACTTTCATAGCCTAGCTACTTAGTAGCTATGGTAAGTAGTAGCATGATAACAGTCAGACTCAGATAACTCAACGCCGTTATCGAACTGCATGAGCTCACCTTTCAGCTTGGCCACGTGGAGCACTCATTCGGCAGCAGTTCACGGTTTTATGCGGCTGGAAACTAGATCATTTGTGGTATGAATCGAGTGGAACAAAGGCTTATAATTAGAACATGACAACGTTTACGGTTCAAGTCAAACATGGCTAACCGCCATCTCATTAAACGTTCACCCATCAAAAATCGAAAACTTGTAGCAGTAATGCAAATCTTGAGACCATTTGCAACCAGTAAAACTAGTTTGGTTTCCAAGTTTATTTTATCCTTAACGCATGTCCCAACACGTAGCATATTCTGCATAATCCTTCACTTTTCTACGCGCATATAGTGCTCTCCTAATAAGTTAAGTCAATTTCAATTTTAAAAAAGTATGTCATGGTGCCGCATTTCCTGCCACTCACAGAAGTGCCTGAAAGGCTCGGTAAAGGACTTGTACCATATCATGGAGCCGTCATAAATAAGAAAAATCGACCCGCGTATAACTCGCGATTACTTTTTGTTCAAGTGTTCCCAGAAGTCTTCTCCATATAGTCGTCTTCTTTCTTCTTTCTGGGTGAGTATAACTCGTAGTCGAGATAGGACCCGTTTTAAAGAGCGCTATAGTTATACCAATGGCTGTAGCAGGAAACTATCCTTAGCGTCCAGCAAACTGAAAATTCTGATATTGTTGAGCTGAGGTAGCACATCATCCAACATACATGTAGGCATCCCAAAATGGTTTTGGCAGATAGCTTTGTTAAAGTCCCTAGGATCCAAACAGACCTGTACCTGCTTCTTGTCCGCCATCCATACAGTAGTCCAGGGATATTAAATACATGGATTAGAAACGAGGCTGATATACGGCTGAATTACGGTATTCCTAATTTCCATCCGTTTTGCGCTTGAGGGCTATTCTTAGAGTCGCGAAATCGCAGAAACGAAAAGCTACACTTGGTAAGTTGGTTTTTTTCTAATTAAGAGGCAGGTTTTACTAATGGGATCAGTCAAGCTTTACTTTTGAAAGCAATGTATAAGCCTGCATGTTAAAGCGTTCGGATCACTTAAGCTTCGAGTAACGAAATCTCCTGAACAACTTCCCGTACAACAGATCTGAAAACTTTGAACTACACCCCTGAAACCCGTCCACTGGGATCAGCATCCATGTCATATTCGTCCGAGTCAACAGCAAACTCACCAATTCAGAATCCATGTAGGCGCAACACGTACGGATGCATGGCTTTCCGGTACACGTAGAGTACGGAACCGTTTCCAATCCATGCATTTAATTAATATCCCTGAGTAGTCAGGTTGCTGGTCCAGGGTGTAGGCGTGTCCACTCGACCAATAACTCCATATTCCTTTCGGCAATGACTTCAGTTTCTCATCCACTGCATGCGGAATCTTCCTTGTACAATTCTGCACAGGAGACACTCCCTCCTCCAGCTCTATATCATATCCATCCACCAAGCAAGCACCCTATTCCCTGAAACAGATCAGAAAAATCCCTCACTATCCACTCCCTTGTCACATGATTCCCACAGTATACTGCAGCAGACGTAAATCCAGACTAGAATCCAGAAAGCAATGACGTTGTTTGGTATCCAATATCTCAAAATAAATTTCAGCAGACCCTCCTTGTCCCTGACAGTCAGTAGGCAACTACACATCAACCTCCACACCGAACTGTCATACATGCATGAAAAGGGTGGTGAAGCTCCTCTCTAACTGTGGCCGGTTTTCCAAGAATC
>OX442417.1:2607392-2803568 GCA_949361645.1 Spongilla lacustris | reverse complement strand
GACACTGAATGGGGGGAAAAAAATACATATATACGTTTGAACTTAACTATATTATGAACCGCTTCCTGTACTTGTACATGTAAAATATCTTGTCATTTCATACTGTTACTTGATTATGATATGATAACTTCATTATACATTAATATCTCCTGTGTCTGGTGATCCATTTCTGTGGCCTGTGGGAGATTGGCCGAATGCAATGATTTTGGCATGGACGACATTTTTTTGACGCCTGTACTTTATGTTTCTCTGGCTGCATGGAGTCTAGAAATGTTTTCCCGATGTTGCCAAAGCTAGTTTATTATGACCCAACCATGATATAAAATTCAGGGAGAGTCTAAATTAAAACACAAGTGATGAATCATCAGTACCTATAAGTCCTTAAAAGGCTCTTATATTACGTGTTGTGCAATATAATGTGACAGGCAGGTGAAGAATGGTCAGATATATGAAACCACAGTTTTTTAAATTTTACACAGACCAAACATCGAAGGAAATGAGCACACCATTAATAGCGAGAGTATATCTTTTATATGTTACCCTACTTTGGAATTTGCCACCACATTACAAATTAATATTTTCTCTGAACGGTGGATAAAAATTAAAAAAACGTCATTAACATTTCTCAAGATTATGTAAACGTAAACAATTCAGGCATCAATACATACAGCATTGCCCATATTTAGCAGCTTTTTAAATGGAATAACGTAGTGTGGGCCAGTGGCGTAGTGTGGACTGTGTGGTTCCCCCCCCCCCCCCCCCCTCTCTCCCTCAGCCCAAGAATACAAAATTATATGGGCCCCCTTGCTTTTGGCAATAAACAAGTTCAGTACCATCTTCAATGTTGATTAGAAATGAATTAAAATGTTGATAAAGTGCAATAATTATCTGTGGTCCATTTTGGCACCCCCTTATCCCATGCCAGAGCCTCCTGCCCTCCTCCTCCTCCTCCCTTCCTTTAAGAATACAAGCATACATGCACTGAAAGGCTGAAGATAGTCTAGGCTTTTGGAGTGTTAACTTAAGACCAGGTTACCCATTTGCCAAAAGGCATGCATACATGTAAATCCTCACCCAGTGTACAAAATTATTTCTTTACTCTTCACTCCAATCATCCAAATTGCCTGATCTAAATGTATATAATGATGAATGCAATCATACAGATAGATTATGCACTAAACAGATTAGCTAGAGAGTTGGATAAATAGCATCTGAAGCAATCCCGCACTGGTTGTACTTGTTCCTGACCATCAGGATGTACCCACTGTCTCCCCAGTTTTTGCCCCAGCTGGAGGAGATTGTGGAGAAGCATATCAGCTAACATGCACACTGTACATGTGGTTCTTCACCTGTTCTTCACAAGCCAGTAGTCCTTCCCATTGTATGAGCCATAACCTGTCACCAGCATGGCATGGTTGAGTATGGTGTTGGAGCAGCTTGAGGAATCAAACACTCCACTTTGGTAGAACTATATATGTGCATATACATAGAATGAAAACAATCCACTTTATGGGAGTTACTACTGCAGTAACTGCACTAAAAGTCTCTGATACATAACCTATACATTGAGTAACACTAACCCTGAATGCATTTGTGTTTGCATCCACAGCTATAGCTACAGGTCCTACTGTTGCCACGGCAGCCAGAAGGTCAGACTCACTGCCAGATGCAATCCTAACAACACCTGTAGCAGATGCACCAGAATTTACACTGTTGTATTGACACGACGATTGCTATGGAAGAAGCATGTAATTGAAATGTGCTGAAAGTGAAGTGTCACCTTTGCTTGAAAGCTGTAGCTGCTCTCTGTGTCAATTCCACCATTATCAATCACATATTTCAATGCGGTATAAGTATCTCCACCACTGCATCCATGGTTACCATAGGGCACTATAGCCAACAGTAGTAAATGGGTATAACTATACATATAGGATACAGTAGTCTGAATACCTGAACAGTCAATGATGTTTTGCTCACTTAGAGTGACCTGCTTGTCATTGGCTAGTGCACTAGCTCCTTCAAGTGCTCCAGTAGCTGCAAAGGCATAGCTGGCACCACATTGAGCCTGTGTTTACAGGCATCATTTAATATTGTTCTAGATCTCCAGGTTTCACATTCTGTTACCATACCTGATACTTGATGCTAGTGACTGCTCCCTTTGTCCTCCAATCTATAGAATCAACATACTGAACTCCTTTTGATGCTTGAAAGACCTTCAGGCCATGATGAGTGTAGTTTCCTGCTTCATGCGTCAGATGCATTGCATTGTATTCTTCCATGGTCTAATTAAAGAGCATGGTGTCATACAAAATGTACAAGTAATATAAGTACACTTCGTACCAGGTCTCCTAGGCTGTTCATGGCGAGAGTGTATCCAAAGATATCAGAACGTGCGTTGTGTTCTTCAATATATTTCTTGTTGGATGACCAAATGGCATGTCGCTCCAGTTCCTCCAGTTCAGAAGTGTAACTCTTCTGGTGTTGGCCTTTCCAGAGGTGCCATTCTTCCACAAACTCAAATGACAAAGCCGCTGACAAGCACGCAAAAATCAAGACTATGATCGATTTCATTTCTTTAATCATTAATAGGATAGACAATCCTACTTCCCAGTGAAGTCCTAGCAGGCAATGCGTTGCTTTTATATCCACATGGGTCTTTTGATTTTTCCTACCATCAATAGTTCCTTTATAACAGGGTTTTGTTATCTTTGTTGTATGTGAATACCTTTTCAAAACAGTGTGTATAACACCACGGATGAAAGGATGCAACCTCAATTCCCATGCATGGCATGGGTGATACGTCTTTTTGATTTGCATGTACATTGTAATGATTTAGACATGGAGTACGTTAGTTTCAAGCACCTGAAAATGACTCTTTGTTCCGTGGAGAGCATAAGCAAACCATGATATAAAATTCAGGCAGAATCTGAATTAAAAAGATATCGTATATATTATCAGAGATGATAAAAAAATTACGAACTTCTATACGTTATCCTTCAGACATGCCACCAGATCCAATTGTAATAGTGATTGCCTCTCGCATTTTTTTGCTTCACAGGGCAAGTCATGCAGTGGTTATATATTTAGATTGTGCAAATGTGTGTATTCACGTGTATATAAGATAAATGCGGAAAGTATATATACACAATACTACACGCTAGCAGGAACAGGATTTGTACCCGGTGTCAGGTAGAATTGGAGACCCCCTAGAATTTGGGATCCCCCGTCCCCAGTGCTATGCATGTACATAGAACTGGGACCCGGAACCCGTCCTTCTTGCCCGTCTTGCTGCCGTCTTGTGAATACGCTACGTCAATAGCTTGAATACCGTGAGTCAAGGTGTCGATTAATTCCATTTGCTGGTGGCCCAACACCGTCAAATAATAGAAGGCTACTTTGTTTTGGGAATTTCCATTCTTTATCTGGCCGCTGGGCTAAACAGCGATAAATGTTTGCATGTTAGATTTGGCCTCCTGGGAGAACAGGGGGGCTGAATCCATACATGCCAGGTTGAACAATTTTCTGCGATTCAGTACCAGACAGATTAAGTTGGTATTTATTGTAAACGAGAAGGACGGTTATTTTTGTGTTTTGTTACCGTTTGAAGAGTCCTATGTTTAGCATGTGAACCTCGTTTCCTTCCTTCTAAGTTCTCACACCACCATTACCTTCAAATCCAATAAAGCTTACATAGCTAGGGGAGACTAGGTTTTGGGGTACATGTACTGTGTTGCACGAGTGCTTCTGCAAACAACCATTTGTTATCTCACGATAGACTTGTACATGTAGGTAACTGTGGCAATGCTACATCCGTGAAGGTCGCCTGCGGTTAATTCACAGCAAAAAAACGCGTCAAATCAATGATTGATTTACTATCCAATCATGCGTTGATTTAACAATTGATTTAAAAATCCGTTGTGGAATCAATAATTGATTTGATGCGTTTTTTTGCTGTGGTTCGATGCGGGCACGACACTAATCAGTCTCATGCTAATCTGACGCCACTGCAAAAACAAAACTGTCTTCAAATCCTGTATATATACCACGATCGTTCTCAAAGAGGATGTTTTTTTTTTCAGTACACCCTGCACGTGTTGTACATTATGCAACTATAGGCTAGGTTTTTGGGTACATATACTGTGTTGCACGATTGCGAGTGCGTCTGCAAATAACCAGTTGTTATCTCACGATAGACTTGTAGCTAATATGTAGCTGTGGCAATGCTATACATCCGTGATGTCGCCCGTGGTTGCAATGCGTTCGATGCGGGCACGATACCAATCAGTCTCAACACTCATGCTATTCTTACGCCACTGCGAAAACAAACCTTGCAAAGAGAGCTATATATTTACACGTAGATAGGCATTAGTAGTTTTGAGCTCCCCGTCCAGCCCCCTGTCACTAAGGAGCCCGGCTGGATTAGCTCACTTATATAGCTGCCTCTCAATGTCAATTGTACGTGGGCACGGGAAAAAAGAAAGAAGAAAAACGCATCGAATCAAGTTTTGATTTTTAATAAAAGATTTTAAAATCCCCTATAAAATCAGTGTGTGATTGATATGTGTGTGATTTTATACTGATTTAATGTTCAACCACGTAATTATCCCAAAATGATTTCACACGTTTTTTTTTTCCTGTCAGTGTTATCGGCTTGAGCTCACCTTTCAGCTTGGCCGCGTGGAGCACTCATCATTTCGACTGTAGTGTAACAGTGAAGTCATCAAGCAATCACGTGACAGACAAAAAGGAACCCCAGACTGTATAGTATATGGCAAACACAGCTATCAAACATAAAAAAAATACACATTTTACCAATTTTTCATTCCATCTTCTTTATATGAATGGTTTATATTTGTGCATGTGTTAACATTATCATCATGATTTCTAGTGTTATTTTGCTATTTCGTGACATACGATAGTTACATTACATGCATATTCTGTAGCAGTAAAACTACACAGCCAGCATACATGCAGACATGATTGTACGTGTGTACAGTTCTGATTCTTGTTGTGAACATATTAGTATAAAATGCAAAATGGAATATATCAATGCAAAGCCCTGATTATTCATCAGGCAGATATGGCATAATAAATTATTAACAGCACACATCATATTTTATGTATTACTATTGTGGTATGTGGATTCATTGATGTTTATCTGATCACTCTCTGTACATACATGTATATCCTACAATGGAAAAAAAAACATTTGAACTGAACTATTATGCTGTATTTATTAAAATATCTTGTAATACTTTTTTTGCACAATTATAATAATAATCATATATACATTTAATAACGATACACTATCATAAACTGCCTATAGTTAATGCAAAACACATCTGGTGAGTATGGCAGTGGCATTGGCCCTCACTAGATGGAGATTGAGCCTGCCATAGAAGTCTCCAAGGACGGTCGACTTGGGCCTGCATGTTAGAGTGGCAAGCCGTGATGCCAGCTGTGAGAAGGCTTCAATATTTATATTATAATACGGTAACTTAATATCTGCTAATCCATTTCATGATTTAGACTTGGATGACATTTGTCTGACCTCTGTAACTGATTATGACTTTGTTTCCCTGGCTGGACTCAAGAAATGTTTTGCCAATGTTGCCAAATAAGCTTGCTCAGTGTGAACCAAACCATGATATTTACATCTTTAGGATAATATCAAGGCATGGGAAGTCTTCTGGAAATGTTGTGGCCATGTATTTAATCCCTGTACGCATATAACCCCCATCAATAAGTCCACTCTCAGTGTATTATTGAACACACCCCTGGATAAGTAGACTATTATACCATGGCTGCATGTGTCACAGTGTTAGTCCTCCTGGTATGTATTTAAGTACCATACTGCAGTGAGCTCATAATTAGAGTTTACATCTTTAGGGTAATAGTAAGGCATGGGAAGTCTCCTAATGGTATTCTGTCCAGCATGTTTGTTGTTGAAAGATGGATCATGATTGTTCAACAATAATATCTAATGTCTCTTGCTTTAGTCAATCTTCATCTTAGATTCATCCAGGTGGTTCCATTGTGCCAAATATTAGTGTGATAACCAAAAATACTTTAACATGTCATTTTAAAAATTAAAAAAAAAAACACTGCATTCTGCATGATTGTATAGCCAGACGAATAGAAGCCAGAAAGAGTTTTGACAAAACTCATGACCACCAACACAAAAATTTCAATCTCAGAAAGCATTACAAACAAAGTAATGATTAACCCCATACAAAATGAAAAAAAAGTTCAGCAATTGGCCAAAGCAGGAACATTTTCCTGGTCATTTGGTTCTCTTGTGGTAGGTTCTCTCACAATCTGTATGATATCATGGAGGTCTGAATAGCTTCATTTTTAGTTTGAACATCATGCTCATATTATTATTCATATACTATATTCTATCCACTCTTTGCTCACATTATTCAAATTGCCTGATCTAAATGTGTATATAGATGAATGCAATCATACCAATACATTATGCACTAAACAGATTAGCTAAAGAGTTGGGT
This sequence comes from Spongilla lacustris, assembly GCA_949361645.1. Taxonomy (NCBI): domain Eukaryota; kingdom Metazoa; phylum Porifera; class Demospongiae; order Spongillida; family Spongillidae; genus Spongilla; species Spongilla lacustris. The sequence goes on along the minus strand of OX442417.1, from coordinate 2,797,059 downwards.
AAAGAGCATCTGAAGCAATCCCGCACTGGTTGTACTTGTTCCTGACCATCAGGATGTACCCACTGTCTCCCCAGTTTTTGCCCCAGCTGGAGGAGATTGTGGAGAAGTGCATCAGCTAACATGCATGTGGTTCTTTTGTGCTTGCTCACCTGTTCTTCACAAGCCAGTAGTCCTTCCCATTGTAGGAGCCATAACCTGTCACCAGCATGGCATGGTTGAGTATGGTGTTGGAGCAGCTTGAGGAATCAAACACTCCACTTCGGTAGAACTATGTATATGCATACATAGAATGAAAACGATCCATTGTATGGGAGTTACTACTGCAGTAACTGCACTAAAAGTCTCTGATGCATAACCAATACATTGAGTAACACTAACCCTGAATGCATTTGTGTTTGCATCCACAGCTATAGCTACAGGTCCTACTGTTGCCACGGCAGCCAGAAGGTCAGACTCACTGCCAGATGCAATCCTAACAACACCTGTAGCAGATGCACCAGAATTGACACTGTTGTATTGACACGACGATTGCTATGGAAGAGGCCTGCATGTAATTGAAAGTGTGCTGAAAGTGAAGTGTCACCTTTGCTTGAAAGCTGTAGCTACTCTCTGTGTCAATTCCACCATTATCAATCACATATTTCAATGCAGTATAAGTATCACCACCACTGCATCCATGGTTACCATAGGGCACTATAGCCAACAGTAAATGGGTATAACTATACATACAGGATGTAGTAGTCTGCATACCTGAACAGTCAATGAAGTTTTGCTCACTTAGAGTGACCTGTTTGTCATTGGCCAATGCACTAGCTCCTTCAAGTGCTCCAGTAGCAGCAAAGGCATAGCTGGCACCACATTGAGCCTGTGTTTACAGGGGGTCATTTCATATTGTTCTCCAGGTTTCACATTCTGTTAACATACCTGATACTTGATGCTAGTGACTGCTCCCTTTGTCCTCCAATCTATAGAATCGACATACTGAACTCCTCTAGGAGCTTGGAAGACCTTTAGGCCATGATGAGTGTAGTTTCCTGCTTCGTGCGTCAGATGCATTGCATTGTATTCTTCCATGGTCTAATTAAAGAGCATGGTGTCATACAAAATGTACAAGTAATATAAGTACACTTCGTACCAGGTCTCCTAGGCTGTTCATGGCAAGAGTGTATCCAAAGGTATCAGAACGTGCGTTGTGTTCTTCAATATATTTCTTGTTGGATGACCAAATGGCATGTCGCTCCTGTTCCTCCAGTTCAGAAGTGTAACTCTTCTGGTGTTGGCCTTTCCAGAGGTGCCATTCTTCCACAAACTCAAATGACAATGCCGCTGACAAGCACGCAAAGATCAAGACTATGATCGATTTCATTTCTTTAATCATTAATAGGATAGACAATCCTACATCCCAGTGAAGTCCTAGCAGGCAATGCTTTGCTTTTATATCCACACAGGTCTTTTGATTTTTCCTACAACCAATAGTTCCATTATAACAGGGTTTTGTTACTTTTGTTGTATGTGAATACCTTTTCAAAACAGTGTGTAACACCATGGAAGAAAGTATACAACCTCAATTCCCATGACATGGGTGATATGTCTTTTTGATGTCTCGGAATGTATTGATGGACTTGCATGTAATGATTTAGGCATGGACAACATTAGTTTCAAGCACCTGAAAATGACTCTTTGTTCTGTGGAGAGCATAAGCAAACCATGATATAAAATTCAGGCAAAGTCTAGATTAAAACATAAACATATCGTAACATCAACAATATCTGAAATTCTATTATCAAAGATGATATACAAGTTATCCTTCAGACATGCCACCAGATTCAATTGTAATAGTGATTGCCTCTCGCCATGCAGCACATTTTTTGCTTCACAGGGATATAATGCAGTGGTTATATTTTTAGATTGTGCAAATGTGTGTATTCACGTGGTATACATATACGTTAAATGCATGCAGATGTACACAATACTACACGGCATCAGGGACAGGATTTGTACCCGGTGTCAGGTAGAATTGGGGACCCCATAGAATTTCGGATCCCCCCCCCCCCCCCCCCCCCCCCCCCCCGTCCCCAATGCTATAAGTAGAACTGGGGACCCGGAACGAGTCGTTCTTGTCCGTCTTGTATATACGCTAGGTCAATAGCCTGAGAATACCGTGAGTCGAGGTGTCGATTAATTCCATTCGCTGGAGGCCCAACACCGTCAAATGATAGAAGGCTACTTTAGTTTGTGTATTTCCATTGTTTATCTGGCCGCTGGGCTAAACAGCGATAAATGTTTGCATGCTGGATTTGGCCTCCTGGGAGAACAGGATACATGCCAGGTTCAACACATTACTGCAATTTAGTACCAGACAAATTAAGTTGGTACTTATTGTAAACGAGAAGGCAAAGACGGTTATTTTTGTGTTTTGTTCAGGTCGCGAGACCGTTTGAAGAGTCCTATATTTAGCATGTGAATCTCGTTCTTTCCTTCTAAGTTTTCACACCACCATTACCTTCAAATCCTATATATACCTCTAAACTTTATGCAATAATGCTTACATAGTTAGCGGAGACTAGGTTTTGGACTGTGTTGCACGAGTGCTTCTGCAAATAACCATTTGTTATCTCACGATAGACTTGTAGCTACATGTAATATGCAGCTGTGGCAATGCTATATCCGTGATGTCGCCTGCGTTTCGATGCGGGCACGATACTAAATTTAATCAGTCTCATGCTAATCTTACGCCACTGCGAAAACAAAACCTTGCAAGAGAGCCATATATTTACACGTAGTAACAATCGTACGCACCACAGGAAGAAAAAAAACGCGTCGAATCAAGTTTTGATTTTATAAAAGGATTTTTAAATCCTCTGTAAAATCACTGTGTGATTGAACATTAAAATTGATTTGTGTGTGATTTAATGTTCAATCACTGGCACGTAATGATTCCAAAAGGATTTCACACGTTCTTTTTCCCTGTGTTTTTGACTTGAGCTCACCTTTCAGCTTGACCACGTGGAGCACTCATTCGGCAGTAGTGTAACATGCAGTGATGTCATCAAGCTATCACTTGAGAGACAAAAGTAACCCCAGACTGTATATGGCAAACACAGTTATCAAGTATAATTAAAAAAAAAAAAAACTATCTCTTCCATCTTTTACTAATTGTTCATTCCATCTTCTTTATATGAATGGTTTATATTTGTGCATGTGTTAATATTATAATCATAATTTGAACAGTTATTTTGCTATATTTTGTTACATATACGTACATCTCAATAATAGTTGCATATTCATTACAATAAATACTTTATTAACATTTCTCTTAAAGCCAAGGATCATATAACATTAACAATCCGGGCATCCCATGCATCATTACCCATATTAGCAGCATATTCCCCCCTCCCCACACCCTGCCCAAGAAAACAAATACGAGGGGGGGGGGTGTCCCCTTACTTTTGGCCATAAACAGGTATAGTACCGTCTTCAATGTCCCTGATTGAAACAAATTTAAATGTTAGCGCGATAAAATGAAATAATTATCTCTGGTCCATTTTGGTGCTGCCTCATCCTTGTGCCCGAGCCCCCCTGCCTCGCCCCCCTTCCCCAGCCTTGCCCTCACTACACAGGCATATCATTTATACACCTGTGTGGAAACATGCAATTCCATGGTGCATACACCTTTGATGAGGTAGCTAGCAGCTCTGCAGTGGACAGTCCCCATGTCCTCAGCAACCCCAGCTCTGTGTTGGGAGGTAAGCATCTCTATCGCACCAGGGCACATGTGCCCTGCCCCCTAATGCCCCCACAGTTGCCTCCCCCATCTCCCCCTCCTCCTGCCTCAGCCCCACACCCTACATGAGGACGCCAAACTCAGGTGAGAGCCTGGGGAGGAGGCACATTGGGTTAAGGTGTTAAGAATGTCTTGTTTGTATCAATCACATCACACATATGCACACATTACACATCTGCACATGCCCACAACACATCACACACATGCACACAACTGATGTGGGTACATGTAGCTAATCTAGTATTAAAAAGTAATTTCCAGTCACTTGTATTTAGAACACATTAGCTTGACAATAGTGTGTGCTGTTGAATGTTACAGACTCTTCACCAAAGCAGTTTAATAACAAGATTTAATAGCAAGGTTAGGGCACTCTGACACCAAATACTCATGGCTCTAAGAACCTAGCTCGTCCCCAGGCCCTGTTTTATTAAAGTTACGGGGGTGAAAAACAGGTTCACCCCGTAACTTTAATAAAACAGGGCCTGGGGACGAGGCTACTAAGAACCCAAATCAACATACATGTAGTATTTGCAAAGGGCCATGCCAGTTCAAATTTGCTGTACTATAATTATTAATTCTACACACAATAAACACAAATCTATATGTGCACAGTCACATGCCCAGACCCAAAGCATACTTCACACCTATACATGTATATGGACAATGACATCACCACTATGTTTAGTGTACTGCATATTATAACTACCTCAGGGATTATTTAGATGTACAACATATCAGTGAATTAATGAAATTTCAATACATGTATTTCAAGGGAATCTCTTTAAAACACAGTAGATATGTTTTCACAAAACTAAAAACATGTAAATGCAGGACAATTAAATGTGATTATGATTATGAATAACACATATTAAGCAGCTCTGTGGTCCATCCCCTCCCCCTCTCCTCCTCCCTCCGCTCCTCCAGTGACCAAATGTCCTGAAGACAGCTCTAAGCTTAGCCCAAAATAGTGTCCAGCAAAATCGGGCTTGAGGGGTTATAATTATATCACTATAAAAATTGCACGTCGTACTAAACAACAAATCTTCGCGACGGTACTACCTTTTCCTTACAAATTTCCTACACTTGTTCCCACACCATTTCTCTATGTGAAAATCGATTTTTGTGATCTACACCTTTTCTGTGCCGTGGATATAACAATCGTTAACCCCGCTGGTTAGAAATCCACATTTCTCCACGTACGAGTTTTGAAAACGCGTCAAATTCGGAGTGTGCATAGAGGAGTCCTGTAGCTATTGATTTGTTCTGTTCGTTAGTTTCTGAATCATCCGTTACGGAGATACAGTTGAGCAAACTACAGGCACATTTTCCCGCTTGATTCGCGCCAATGATATAATCACCGCCTCCCCATTCACTGAGTGGGACGCGATTTGCCAAAATCGTTGGCGCGAATCAAGCGGGAAAACGTACCCGTAGTTTGTTCAACTGTATCTCCGTAACGGGTGATATAGAAATTAACGAACAGAACAAGTCAATAGCTACAGGACTCCTATGGGAGGTGAACCCCGCCATAATTATGCTCATTTGTATTTTACCAAATCATCCTTTTTTTTCGCTAACGATGCTTACGGTAAAAAAAAAAAAGTTCGTGACACAAGTGAAACATATATTTTTCGTATTTTTACACGTTTTACGGAGGGACACGGGGAAGCGTTCTATAAATAGAACAAGTGATTTCAACGGGGAGGCCGTCTGACTCTTATCACTAGCATGTGATGGTTAGTGGTACACCAACACTCAATCTGCCCTTTCTCTAACAACTCTTTCCCTCCCAACAGTATGAACTGGCCACACCCATACGATCAAAGTATCAACCTAATGATGATTGGTACACTTCCTGCTGAGCCTTTCAATTCTGTCACTAACCACAAGACTTCTATTGAGCTGAACTTAGAGATGTAGCTTTTACCATTGTAAACATTTCCCTCACTGGATTTGTTGTTGCATTTCCTTGTACAAACTGAAATGAGTGACTGGTCTTTCATCCAATATCAATTATTTATAGAGTTTCCTTGCCATGACATTACTAAAAAGATTTGCTACATGCACCTACAGTTGACACAACAATTTACTGGAAAGTTGCGATGTGTGGATTTAGTTTTATTATGGATATCAATCTAATCATTATAGTTTCACTCTGAAACTTGTAAAACAGTTTTCGTCACCCAAATTCTATTACAAGCAGAATACATGATAAGCTGAGCTCTGCACATTTCAACTATTTTAACAGTGAGACTTACTTCCTGAGCAGTGGCTGCAGCAGTTTTTCTTCTATCTGGCCCAGTCTGGCATGATGTTGGTTGAGAACAGCCATTACCTGGAGTGAGACCACTCCCTACCTCAATTTTGAAACATAAATTTAGCACATCTAGCTCTAAGCATTTTGTGAGAGGTAACTGCACCACCATGCCTACTGGCCAGTGGTAGTTCCAGAGGGTCAGAAGCTACATCTCCAAATAACAGGCAGATACTCAAGATCTTAGAAGTCTCTAGACCTTATCACCACTTGAATCTCATTTAGGGTCAAAATGCATATCAAGACCCATTGATGGTATTACCCTTAAACAAGATCAAGCCAGCAATGAAAACTGATAGAATATGAACTTTGTCAGCAGAAGAAACTGTATTCAAAAGAGTTAATTTTGTGGTCTTCATTTTTTTTTTTTTTTTCTGGCACCAAGATGGATTCAACAGAGATAACATCAGTCAAGCTTGTTTTGAATTTCTCTACAGCAGCCACAATCACCAATGTGATCAACTCCTGAAATGCAGCACATGTGTTTGAACTTCCATGTAGTTGCAGTCACAGCTTTTTATATGTAATGAATAGTGCAGATGGTTAGGTCGGGCCTGAATCCCTCTGGTGGTTGTGCCTTATATATGGATGCTGAGGAACTGAAGGCCAGCATAGTCGTGCAGGATGCTAGCCATCAGACTGAATCAGTGAAGTCATCATTACTGACCAGTCACAACTAAATTTGACCCCTGTAAGCCGGAGCCAGCTTCCTCACTGGAAAGACTAATTGTTGTTTTTGCTTATGCCAGTCTTATCTAAAATCAATAAACTGTAACTGTACAATGTTACTTGAATAAGTTCTGTATCCCATTTGGGTTGCATCCTTGGAGGAATGGGAAAATGTTGGTATGGGATGCCATCTGCCAGGATACCTTTGAACCTTCATACCTTGCCAGATTAACCAGTGGGTCTAGTCTAGTTGCTACTTCAGCTGAAAACAAGAAAATATCTAAATATGAGTACTTAGACCACAGCTACAGTTTACTCCTTTCTTAAAGAATCTTTGATAGCAATTGTCAATTGTCATACAGAAGGGCAATGCTACTTCATACATACCTATTATGGATTAGTATAATTTTTCTGTAAGATCTTGTATCATAATATAATCTTACAATAATAACTTTATCTAAAGCATCATTAGGGTCACATTAATTTAGTCTATCATAAATGTAACATTTAGTGTTGTACTTGTGCTAACTCAGTCTAAATACAGTTTAAGTTCTCTAATAAATTGAAATCATATATTATTTTAAAACAAGTGCACTAATACATAAAGGTGACGAAATATAATAATAACTGTATTGTGAATACTGTTATGCCTATAGTTCACCAGGAATACAGCCCTCTGAAACACTTTGGGACTATGCATGTCAGTGGGATCCATCACTGGGCATGGGCGACAGAATGAGGATTTGTTTCCTTTAAGGCACACTACTGCAGACCTCAGGATAGCAAAGGAAGTTTGCATCTTAACCAGCCCACAAGTGTTCTGTAAAGAATTTTTCTCCCATGGGAAAAATTAAATTATGTTTCCTATCTTTTATTTATGTTCGTACACATATGAATGTAGTATCTGCCAATAGGTATAACTGTATGTATGATTTAGATTCAGAAACCTATATTCTAATGGTCACGTTGAAATGGTGTCTTCACACCACTTGTTCGGGAGGAGTGGATCGGGAAGCATCTACATAATATGTGTCTGGCTGACTTTTTTGCCCATGAGAGAAAAGATCTTTACAGCACACTCGTGGGCTGGTTAAGATGCTAACTTTCCTTTGCTCTCCTGAGGTATTAGTGCACTTGTTTTATATATAAAATAATATATGATTTCAATTTATTAGAGAACTTAAACTGTATTTAGACTGAGTTAGCACAAGTACAACACTAAATGTTAACTGTTTTACAACTTTCAGAGTGAAACTATAATGATTAGATTGATATTTATCCATAATTAAACTAAATCCACACATTGCACCTTTCCAGTAAATTGTTGTGTCATCTGTCGGTGCATGTAGCAATTTTTTTTAGTATTTTCATGGCAAGGAAACTCTATAAACAAACAAAAGTATTGATATTGGAAGAAAGACCAGTCACTCATTTCAGTTTGTACAAGGAAATGCAGTGAGGGAAATGTTTACAATGGTAAAAGCTACATCTCTACGTTCAGCTCAAAAGAAGTCTTGTGGTTAGTGACGGAATTGAAAGGCTCAGCAGGAAGTGTGCCAATCATCATTAGGTTGATACTTGATCTTGTGGGTGTGGCCAGTTCATACTGTTGGGAGGGAAAGAGCTGTTAGAGAAAGGGCAGATTGAGTGTTGGTGTACCACTAGCATATACACCATCACATGTACATGTACACACAATACCACAAACCATGCACTACACATATGTTCAATACATAATTTGATACCAGTGGAATATCAGGAGATTGAGGGACATGGAAAGTCACATAGAAAACACATCTCTATACCAAGGTTTCTGGGACTTTGCCATGCACACCGCAACCAATTGGGAAACTGTACAGTGCTCCCTCATACCCCTAGTCAACATAGAAGGGGAGGATGCACCTGCACTGAGCTCCATTGCGACTACATCCACCTTCTTGGTAGAACCTTCCTTGAAAATCAGGGCGCACCACAGAATAGCAAAGATAACAACAATGAAAACATTAAGTATACAACATGTTTGGAATAAGTATACAATTAGAAATGACAAAGAAAAAGCAAAATGCTTGCAGATTGAGCATGAATATTGGCATTGAAATTACATGCTGCAACATTTGGTACACATTTACTTGGAGGAGCCATGCATTCCCTTCTGTGTACAAGTTAGTTGAAGATGGTGAATATTTATAGTTTTAAAATAATGCCAATCTGTCACCATGAATTGTAATCACAGCAATCTTTAAAAGCTGATGACATTTGCAGGCAAAACAAATTCAATTTCATCAAGGAGTGTAAACTATGAGTGAAATACATTCAATGCATGAAACGTCATAATAGAATGTAGGTGGTCTTTTACAGGCTTAATGCAAGCAAGCAATTTATTCCAATGAACATACTGGTGTGTATGTTCAGCGTTATTACTCTATTCTGACACAGAGTGAGAGAATTACTTTAATTCCGGTTTTTTTCATGTATATGTTATACATGCAGAGGACAGTACAAGTTGATACCGCTGTACAAGTAAAATAAAGCTGGCTAATGGTCAGCATTTTGTATCCAGAATTTTTTTTCTTATTTTTGGGAGGAGGGAGGAGGGGGGCGGGAATGGCTAGCCATTGAAATCCAAACCCCTGCATACTGAGTTGTGTATTATAATGCCGGTAAGCTTAGTGCGATGTTGCCATGATAATCACATGACTGTGTTTTATTTGTGCATCAAACAGGGTACTGAAATCGGAAAGGGCTGTACACCTGGTCCAACTACAGCTGCATGAGAGATGTCTGGCCTAACACACTACCCAATGGCAACAGCCCTCTCAATTCATCAGCACATACGACACCCAGGAACTGGACATGTTCGTACTGCTGGCAATGAAGGCAGAATAACCTTACGTGTTGCGCATGTAGTAGGGATTCTGGATCGAACCATCTTTTCTCCAGCCCTTATTGTCGTCGCTGGTATGCAGTTATCCTTGTCACGATCGCGAGCAGGGGCGGATACAGGATTTTGTGTTACGGGGGGGGGGGGGGCATATAGGGATGGGAATGGGGGCGTGCCCCTCCGAACTTGCCAGGGTGTCTGGGAAAGCGCAGTAAGCACCATCATCTCCGCCCCAAAACCCTAGCCACTGGTGTTTTTTTATTTTATTTTGCACTTTTGGAAGTTATAAAACAGGTATTCACAAATACAAATGATTAAAGATACCTATAACAGTCACACTTCACAAAATAGGGTCAATTAGAAGCATCCTTTTCTAGAAGCATTCTGGCACATACACTTTTTGCTCGCCGCAAACACTTCAGCAATGGTCAGCTGACGCTTAGCCATGGGATCCGGATGAAGGCGGACTCCGCAGATCTACTACTTTCCTGACGGCAATTGAAATTGAAATTCGCAATGTACGAACTGAACGCTGAACGAATGTACGAACTGAACGCTGAACGAATGTACGAACTGAACGCTGAACGAATGCACGAACTGAACGCTGAACGAATGTACGAACTGAACGCTCAAAAGCACAATAGAAAAAGTGCCACGTGTCAGGGATGATACTTAGCACGTACAACAGGTCTAGCGCCTGCAAGAGCTAAGACCTGTGCGGCGCTGACGACATGTCAATGATGTCATTACAATGGACAGGAGGCATATCCTTATTAGTTAGGCCGGGTTTCCCCCCCCCCCCCCCCCCCCCCCCCCCCTGTATCCGCCTCTGACGAGTCAACCTTGCGTGTTTTTTGGAGGGGGGATCTGTTTTAGACAGAGTCTTGCCAAAGATGCCGCGCTCACACGTACCTGGATGCATTTCTAATAAACAAACAGAAGATAGAGACAAAGTTTTCATGCAGCTTCCAACACGCATGTACCTTACAGCTGCTCTCAACTTTGTTACAACGCACTGCTAGTGATAAGACGGCCTCCCCGTTGAAAACACTTGTTCTATTTATAGAACCCTCCGTAAAACGTGTAAATATATATATATATATAATACGAAAAATATATATTTCACTTGTGTCACGAACTTTTTTTTACCGTAAGCATCGTTAGCGAAAAAAAAAGGATGATTTGGTAAAATACAAATGAGCATAATTATGGCGGGGTTCACCTCCCATACTACACGTTATCCTTCAGACATGCCAATTGCAATAGTGATCGCCTCACGCAATGCAGCTCCTTTTTTTTTTTTTTTTGCTTCACAGGGCAAGTAATGCAGTGGTTATATTTTTAGATTGTGCAAATGTGTGTATATTCAAGTATAAATGCAGAACTGAGTACATTTACACAATTCTACACGCTAGCAGGAACAGGATTTGTACTTGGTGTCAGATAGAATTGGAGACCCCCTAGAATTATGGATCCTCCGTCTCCAGTGCTAGCAATGCGTAGAACTGGGACCCGGAACCAGTCCTTATTGCCCGTCTTGTGTATACGCTAGGTCAATAGCCTGAGAATACCGTGAGTCGAGGTATCGATTAATTCCATTCGCTGGTGGCCCAACACCGTCAAATCTAATAGAAGGCTACTTTCTTTTGTGTATTTCCATTGTTTATCTGGCCGCTGGGCTAAACAGTGATAAATGTTTGCATGTTTGATTTGGCCTCCTGGGAGAACAGGGGGGCTGAATCCATATACATGCCAGGTTCAACAATTTTCTGCGATTCAGTACCAGACAGATTAAGTTGGTATTTATTGTAAACGAGAAGGCAAAGACGGCCCATGCATGTTTAGCATGTGAATCTCTAGCTTGTTTCCTTCCTTCTAAGTTCTCACACCACCATTGTCTTCAAATCCTGCATTACCACTAATTTTATCAAAGAGGATTTTTTTTTTTAAGTGCGTCTTGTACATTATGCAACTATAGGTTTTGGGTACAAGTACTGTGTTGCACGATCGCGAGTGCGTCTGCAATTGTTATCTCACGATAGACTTGTAGCTAATATGCAGCTGTGGCAATGCTATGCATCCGTGATGTCCAGTGCTGCCGCGATATTGTCTTTAGCCGATATCGCCTATATCGCGATATGAGTAAAATATCGCGATTTTTTTAAGTATATTCATCGAGCAATTATTTATCAATAACCACACAATTTTCATGCAAGTTGAGGCTGCGTTGTTGTGGTGGCGACACAAAAACAAACACATAAAATGCTATAGGGCGCGGGAGCGGGGAGGCCGGCCGGGGGAGTGGGGAGGGGGGGGGGAAGAGACACTGTACATTGATACATACATGTATACCGGTATACATGAATAGAGTGTTGCCAAAATGATATAAGGAAGTATCTAGCTATCTTAGCCTTGACTGTACCTTTAGAAAGGGTTTGCTCCAAAGCAAATAAATCATGCATGAAGTCACTTACTCGACCGGCTGCAGCTGGATAAATACATTTTTTGTGGCATAATATCACATGCGGGAAAAGAATTTAAGGGAGGATTAAATCACTGCGTGATTGAACATTAATTATATGCTTTCCGATCACATAATTATTCCAAAATGATTTTATGGTGGTGTTGTAATTTTGCCACTATACATAGTAGCCCGAAAAAAGACTCGTATTTAACGACATTATCTCCATAACCGTGAACTCTTCTGTGACAATATTAATACATGTATAATATAAGAGGTACTTATTACAAGCGTTCTCGGTTACACGTTTAAATACTTACACGGGCGGCTGATTTTTATTTCGATGTGGGCGGGTTATTTACAGTATATATGTACGCAGCACCGCAGCGGAATTCGAATGTACATGTATGTGTGTGGCCCAACACTAGTTGCACCTGCTGAATGACTTTTCGTACTTCTCCGTCTATTCTTCCGTCTATCTCCGAATATCCCATGTACGTTTGTATCGCGGTATGACCAAAAATGTATCGCGATATATCGCATATCGCCATATATCGCGGCTTCCCTGGTGATGTCGCCCGTGGTTGCAATGCGTTCGATGCGGGCACGATACTAATCAGTCTCAACTCTCATGCTATTCTTACGCCACTGCGAAAACAAACCTTGCAAGAGAGCTATATATTTACATGTAGATAGACATTAGTAGCTTTGAGCTCCCCGTCCAGCCCCCTGTCGCTATGGAGCTGGATTGGCTCACTTATATAGCTGCCTCTCAACAATTGTACGTGGCCGCGGGGAAAAAGGAAGAAGAAAAACGCGTCGAATCAAGTCTTGATTTAATAAAGGATTATAAAATCTCCTGTAAAATCAGTGAGTGATTGATTTGTATGTGATTTTAATGTTCAACCACGTAATGATTTCACACGCTTTTTTTTCCTGTCAGTGTTATCGGCTTGAGCTCACCTTTCAGCTTTTATTGTTATTTTGCTATTTTGTGACAGTTACATTACATGCATATTCTGTAGCAGTACAACTGCACAGCATACATGTACATGCAGACATGATTGTATATGTGTACAGTTCAGATTCGTGTTGCGAGCATATAATTATAAAATGCAAAATGGAAAGTATCAATGCAAAGCCCTGATTATTCATCAAGCAGCCGGAGATGGCATAAAAAATTATTAACAGCACACATTATATTTTATGTATTACTTTTGTGGTATGTGGATTCAGTGATGTTTATCTGATCTCTCTCTGTACATACATTAGATGTATATCCTACAATGGAAAAAAAAATTAACATTTGAACTGAACTATTATGCTGGATTTAAAAAATATCTTGTCATAGTTTACATTATAATACTTTCACTTAATATTTTTTGTATCTGCTCATCCATTTCATGATTTAGGCTTGGATGACATTTGTCTGACCCCTGTAACTGATTATGACTTTGTTTCCCTGGCTGGACTCAAGAAATGTTTTGCCAATGTTGTCAAAGCTTGCAATTGCCCATTGTGACCCAAACCATGATATTTAGATCTTTAGGGTAATATCGAGGCATGGGAAGTATCCTGGAAGTATCCCTGTATGCATATAATAATGCAATTTAGAGGTTGTTATTGGATGGAATTGGAACTATTAGGCATTGGATCTTATGATTGTTCAATAACAAAATCTAATGTGTCTTGCTTTTGTCAAATTCAATAAATCCTATAACATCATCTTAGATCCATCCACTGTGCTTAATATTAGTGTGCAAACCAAGAATACTTTTAAAAAGAAAACACTGCGTTCTGATTGTAGCAAGAAGGATAAAAACTGGAATAGTTATACAAAACTAATGACCACCAACATAAAAATTCGAATCTCAGAAAGCATTATAAACAAAATAATTATTAACATGCACCAGTTGAGAGTGTATGTCAGATGCCATGGCTTTGCTATGCATGCATTTAAGACTGCTATACAAAATAAACACAAATTGGCCAAAGCTCGAACATTTTCTTGGTCTCTTGTGATGGGTTCTCTCACAATCTGTCTGTAGGCCATTGAGGCCAGATCCCCCATGTGAAAAGATGTAATATTTGCAGACCGCTGAAGTGTTATATGGGATCATGGAGGCTGGAACAGTTTTGCTTTTAGGTTTGACATTATGCTCATATTATTATTCATATACTATATTCTACTCACTCTTCGCTAAATTGCTTGATCAATAAATGTGCATATAGATGAATGCAATCATACCAATACATTATGCACTAAACAGATTAGCTAAAGAGTTGGGTAAAGGGCATCTGAAGCAATCCCACACTGGTTGTACTTGTTCCTGACCATCAGGATGTACCCACTGTCTCCCCAGTTTTTACCAAAGCTGGAGGAGATAGTGGAGAAGCACATCAGCTAACATGCACACTGTACATGTGTTTCTTTACCTGTTCTTTACAAGCCAGTAGTCTTTCCCATTGTATGAGCCATAACCTGTCACCAGCATGGCATGGTTGAGTATGGTGTTGGAGCAGCTTGAGGAATCAAACACTCCACTTTGGTAGAACTATACATAGAATGAAAACAATCCACTGTGAGAGTTACTACTGTAGTAACTGCACTAAAAGTCTCTGATGCATAACCAATACATTGAGTAACACTAACCCTGAATGCATTTGTGTTTGCATCCACAGCTATGGCTACAGGTCCTACTGTTGCCACGGCAGCCAGAAGGTCAGACTCACTGCCAGATGCAATCCTAACAACACCTGTAGCAGATGCACCAGAATTTACACTGTTGTATTGACATGACGATTGCTATGGAAGAAGCATGTAATTGAAAGTGTGCTGAAAGGGAAGTGTCACCTTTGCTTGAAAGCTGTAGCTACTCTCCGTGTCAATTCCACCATTATCAATCACATATTTCAATGCAGTATAGGTATCACCACCACTGCATCCATGGTTACCATAGGGCACTATAGCCAACAGTAAGTAAATGGGTATAACTATACATACAGGATACAGTAGTCTGCATACCTGAACAGTCAATGATGTTTTGCTCACTTAGAGTGACCTGCTTGTCATTGGCTAGTGCACTAGCTCCTTCAAGTGCTCCAGTAGCAGCAAAGGCATAGCTGGCACCACATTGAGCCTGTGTGTTTATATACGGGGGTCATTTCATATTGTTGACCATGCAGAACATACCTGATACTTGATGCTAGTGACTGCTCCCTTTGTCCTCCAATCTATAGAATCGGCATACTGAACTCCTCTAGGAGCTTGGAAGACCTTCAGGCCATGATGAGTGTAGTTTCCTGCTTCGTGCATCAGATACAGTGCATTGTATTCATCCATGGTCTAATTAAAGAGCATGGTGCCATACAAAATGTAATTTGTAACTAAAAGTAGTACCAGGTCTCCTAAGCTGTTCATGGCGAGAGTGTATCCAAAGATATCAGAACGTGCATTGTGTTCTTCAATATATTTCTTGTTGGATGACCAAATGGCATGTCGCTCCAGTTCCTCCAGTTCAGAAGTGTAACTCTTCTGGTGTTGGCCTTTCCAGAGGTGCCATTCTTCCACAAACTCAAATGACAAAGCCCCTGACAAGCATGCAAAAATCAAGACTATGATCGATTTCATTTCTTTTAAAATCATTAATTATATACACAATCCTACTTCCCAAGTGAAGTCCTAGCTGGCAATGCATTGCTTTTATATCCACACAGGTCTTTTGATTTTTCCTACAACCAATAGTTCCTTTATAACAGGGTTGTGTTATCTTTGTTGTATGTGAATACCTTTTCAAAACAGTGTGTATAACACTATGGATGAAAGGATACAACGTCAATTCCCATGGCATTAGTGGTATGTCTTTTTGATTTGCAAGTAAATTTAGACATGCATATGGAGTACATTAGTTTCAAGTACCTGAAAATGACTCTTTGTTCCGTGGAGAGCATAAGCAAACCATGATATAAAATTCAGGCAGAATCTGAATCAAAAAGATATCGTATATATTATCAGAGATGATAAAAAAATTACGAACTTCTATACGTTATCCTTCAGACATGCCAATTGTAATAGTGATCGCCTCACGCTCATTTTTGCTCTTTTTTTTTTTTTGCTTCACAGGGCAAGTACATGTAATGCATGTTTTTAGATTGTGCAAATGTGTATATTCACGTGTATATAGGATAAATGCAGAAGTACATGTACACAATTCTACACGCTAGCAGGGTAGAATTGAATACCCCCTAGAATTATGGATCCTCCGTCTCCAGTGATATGCGTAGAACTGGGACCCGGAACCAGTCCTTCTTGCCCGTCTTGTGTATGCGCTTGGTCAATAGCCTGAGAATACCGGTCAAATAATAGAAGGCTATTTTGTTTTGTGCATTTCCATTCTTTATCTGGCCGCGGGGCTAAACAGTGATAAATCTTGCATGTTTGATTTGGCTTCCTGGGAGAACAGGGGGGCTGAATCCATACATGCCAGGTTCTGCCATTCAGTACCAGACAGATTAAGTTGGTACTAATTGTAAACGAGAAGGCAAAGACGGCCTATCATAATGTTTAGCATGTGAATCTCGTTTCCTTCCTTCTAAGTTCTCACACCACCATTGTCTTCAAATCCTGTATATACCACTAATCTTATCAAAGTGGATTTTTTTTTTAAAGGACGTCTTGTACGTTATGCAACTATATATAGGTTTAGGATACAAGTACTGTGTTGCACGATCGCGAGTGCGTCTGCAATTGTTATCTCACGATAGACTTGTAGCTAATATGCATGCAGCTGTGGCAATGCTATGCATCCGTGATGTCGCCTGTGGTTGCAATGCGTTCGATGCGGGCACGATACTAATCAGTCTCAACTCTCATGCTATTCTTACGCCACTGCGAAAACAAACCTTGCTAGAGAGCTATATATTTACACGTAGATAGGCATTAGTAGCTTTGAGCTCCCCGTCCAGCCCCCTGTCACTATGGAGCTGGATTGGCTCACTTATATAGCTGCCTCTCAACAGTTGTACGTGGCCGCGGGGAAAAAGGAATAAGAATAACGCGTCGAATCAAGTCTTGATTTAATAAAGGATTTTAAAATCTCCTGTAAAATCAGTGAGGGATTGATTTGTGTGTGATTTTAATGTTCAACCACGTAATGATTTCACACGTTTTTTTTTTTTCCTGTCAGTGTTATCGGCTTGAGCTAACCTTTCAGATATTATTGTTTGTTATTTTGCTATTTTGTGACATACGATAGTTACATTACATGCATATTCTGTAGCAGTACAACTGCACAGCATACATGTACATGCAGACGTGATTGTATATGTGTACAGTTCAGATTCTTGTTGCAAGCATATAATTATAAAATGCAAAATGGAAAATATCAATGCAAAGCCCTAATTATTCATCAAGCAGAGATGGCATAAAAAATTATTAACAGCACACATTATATTTTATGTATTACTTTTGTGGTATGTAGATTCAGTGATGTTTATCTGATCTCTCTCTGTACATACATTTAATGTATATCCTACAATGGAAAAAAAAATTAACATTTGAACTGAACTATTTAAAAAATATCTTGTCATAGTTTACATTATAATACTTTCACTTAATATTTTTTGTATCTGCTCATCCATTTCATGATTTAGGCTTGGATGACATTTGTCTGACCCCTGTAACTGATTATGACTTTGTTTCCCTGGCTGGACTCAAGAAATGTTTTGCCAATGTTGTCAAAGCTTGCAATTGCCCATTGTGACCCAAACCATGATATTTAGATCTTTAGGGTAATATCGAGGCATGGGAAGTATCCTGGAAGTATCCCTGTATGCATATAATAATGCAATTTAGAGGTTGTTATTGGATGGAATTGGAACTATTAGGCATTGGATCTTATGATTGTTCAATAACAAAATCTAATGTGTCTTGCTTTTGTCAAATTCAATAAATCCTATAACATCATCTTAGATCCATCCACTGTGCTTAATATTAGTGTGCAAACCAAGAATACTTTTAAAAAGAAAACACTGCGTTCTGATTGTAGCAAGAAGGATAAAAACTGGAATAGTTATACAAAACTAATGACCACCAACATAAAAATTCGAATCTCAGAAAGCATTATAAACAAAATAATTATTAACACCAGTTGAGAGTGCATGTCAGATGCCATGGCTTTCAGCAGCTATGCATGCAATTATGACTGCCATACAAAATAAACACAAATTGGCCAAAGCTCGAACATTTTCTTGGTCTCTTGTGATGGGTTCTCTCACAATCTGTGTATAGGCCATTGAGGCCAGATCCCCCATGTGAAAAGATGTAATATTTGCAGACCGCTGAAGTGTTATATGGGATCATGGAGGCTGGAACAGTTTTGCTTTTAGGTTTGACATTATGCTCATATTATTATTCATATACTATATTCTACTCACTCTTCACTAAATTGCTTGATCAATAAATGTGCATATAGATGAATGCAATCATACCAATACATTATGCACTAAACGGATTAGCTAAAGAGTTGGGTAAAGGGCATCTGAAGCAATCCCACACTGGTTGTACTTGTTCCTGACCATCAGGATGTACCCACTGTCTCCCCAGTTTTTACCAAAGCTGGAGGAGATAGTGGAGAAGCACATCAGCTAACATGCACACTGTACATGTGTTTCTTTACCTGTTCTTTACAAGCCAGTAGTCTTTCCCATTGTATGAGCCATAACCTGTCACCAGCATGGCATGGTTGAGTATGGTGTTGGAGCAGCTTGAGGAATCAAACACTCCACTTTGGTAGAACTATACATAGAATGAAAACAATCCACTGTGAGAGTTACTACTGTAGTAACTGCACTAAAAGTCTCTGATACATAACCTATACATTGAGTAACACTAACCCTGAATGCATTTGTGTTTGCATCCACAGCTATAGCTACAGGTCCTACTGTTGCCACGGCAGCCAGAAGGTCAGACTCACTGCCAGATGCAATCCTTACAACACCTGTAGCAGATGCACCAGAATTTACACTGTTGTATTGACACGATGATTGCTATGGAAGAGGCGTGCATGTAATTGAAAGTGTGCTGAAAGGGAAGTGTCACCTTTGCTTGAAAGCTGTAGCTACTCTCTGTGTCAATTCCACCATTATCAATCACATATTTCAATGCGGTATAAGTATCACCACCACTGCATCCATGGTTACCATAGGGCACTATAGCCAACAGTAAGTAAATGGGTATAACTATACATACAGGATATAGTAGTCTGCATACCTGAACAGTCGATGATGTTTTGCTCACTTAGAGTGACCTGCTTGTCATTGGCCAGTGCACTAGCTCCTTCAAGTGCTCCAGTAGCAGCAAAGGCATAGCTGGCACCACATTGAGCCTGTGTTTACAGGGGGTCATTTAATATTGTTGACCATGCATTCTGTTACCATACCTGATACTTGATGCTAGTGACTGCTCCCTTTGTCCTCCAATCTATAGAATCGGCATACTGAACTCCTCTAGGAGCTTGGAAGACCTTCCGGCCATGATGAGTGTAGTTTCCTGCTTCGTGCGTCAGATACAGTGCATTGTATTCTTCCATGGTCTATTTAAAGAGCATGGTGTCATACAAAATGAAATTTGTAACTAAAAGTAGTACCAGGTCTCCTAAGCTGTTCATGGCGAGAGTGTATCCAAAGATATCAGAACGTGTGTTGTGTTCTTCAATGTATTTCTTGTTGGATGACCAAATGGCATGTCGCTCCAGTTCCTCCAGTTCAGAAGTGTAACTCTTCTGGTGTTGGCCTTTCCAGAGGTGCCATTCTTCCACAAACTCAAATGACAAAGCCCCTGACAAGCACGCAAAAATCAAGACTATGATTGGTTTCATTTCTTTTTAAATCATTAATAGGATTGACAATCCTACTTCCCAGTGAAGTCCTAGCAGGCAATGCATTGCTTTTATATCCACACAGGTCTTTTGATTTTTCCTACAACCAATAGTTCCATTATAACAGGGTTTTTTTATCTTTGTTGTATGTGAATATCTTTTCAAAACAGTGTGTATAACACCATGCATGGATGAAAGGATACAACGTCAATTCCCATGGCATGGGTGGTATGTCTTTTTGATTTGCAAGTAAATTTAGACATGCATATGGAGTACGTTAGTTTCAAGTACCTGAAAACGTCTCTTTGTTCCGTGGAGAGCATAAGCAGACCACGATATAAAATTCGGGCAGAATCTGAATTAAAAAGATATCGTATGTATTATCAGAGATGATAAAAAATTACCAACTTCTATACGTTATCCTTCAGACATGCCAATTGTAATAGTGATCGCCTCACGCAATGCAGCTCATTTTTGCTCTCTTTTTTTGCTTCACAGGGCAAGTAATGCATATTTTTAGATTGTGCAAATGTGTATATTCACGTGTATTTAGGATAAATGCATAAGTACATGTACACAATTCTACACGCTAGCAGGAACAGGATTTGTACCCGGTGTCAGGTAGAATTGGATACTCCCTAAATTATGGATCCTCCGTCTGCAGTGCTATATGCGTAGAACTGGGACCCGGAACCAGTCATTCTTGCCCGTCTTGTGTATGCGCTAGGTCAATAGCCTGAGAATACCGTGAGTCGAGGTGTCAATTAATTCCATTTGCTGGTGGCCCAACACCGTCAAATAATAGAAGGCTATTTTGTTTTGTGCATTTCCATTGTTTATCTGGCCGCTGGGCTAAACAGCGATAAATGTTTGCATGTTTGATTTGGCCTCCTGGAAGGACAGGGGGCTGAATCCATACATGCCAGGTTCAACACATTACTGCCATTCAGTACCAGACAAATTAAGTTGGTACTAAATGTAAACGAAAAGGCAATATGTTTAGCATGTGAATCTCGTTTCCTTCCTTCTAAGTTCTCACACCACCATTACCTTCAAATCCTGTGTATACCACTAATTTTATCATTTTTTTAAAGGACGTCTTGTACGTTATGCAACTATAGGTTTAGGATACATGTACTGTGTTGCACGATCGCGAGTGCGTCTGCAATTGTTATCTCATGCACGATAGACTTGTAGCTAATATGCAGCTTTGGCAATGCTATACATCCGTGATGTCACCCGTGGTTGCAATGCGTTCGATGCGGGCACGATACCAATCAGTCTCAACTCTCATGCTATTCTTACGCCACTGCGAAAACAAACATTGCAAAAGAGCTATATATTTACATGTAGATAGGCATTAGTAGCTTTGAGCTCCCCGTCCAGCCCCCTGTCACTACGGAGCCCGGCTGGATTGGCTCACTTATATAGCTGCCTCTCAACAGTTGTACGTGGCCCGCGGGGAAAAACGCGTCGAATCAAAAAGTTTTGATTCAACAAAGGATTTTTAAATCTCCTGTAAAATCAGTGAGGGATTGATTTGTGTGTGATTTTAATGTTCAACCACGTAATTATTCCAAAATGATTGTACACTTTTTTTTCCCTGTCAGTGTTATCACCTTGAGCTCACCTTTCAGCTATTATTGTTATTTTGCTATTTTGTGACATACAATAGTTACATATTCTGAAGAAAGCCCTGATTATTCATCAAGCCGAGATGGCATAATAAATTATTAACAGCACACATCATATTTTATGTATTACTTTTGTGGTATGTGGATTCATTGATGTTTATCTGTTCACCTACATGTACAATGGAAATAAAGTTTAACATTTGAACTGAACTATTATGCTGCATTTATTAAAATATCCTGTCATACTTTATATAATAATAATTTCACTTAATATTTTTGTATCTGCTCATCCATTTCATGATTCAGGCTTGGATGGTATTTGTCCGACCCCTGTAATTATGATTTTATTTCCCGGCCTGGCTGGACTCAAGAAAAGTTTTGCCAATGTGTCAAAGCTTGCCCATTGTGACCGAAACCGTGATATTTAGATCTTTAGGATAATATCAAGGCATGGGAAGTCTCCTGGAAGTATCCCTGTATGCATATAAAAATGCAATTTAGAGTTTGTTATTGGATGGAATTAGAACTATTAGGCATTGGATCTTATGATTGTTCAATAACAATATCTAATGTGTCTTGCTTTTGTCAAATTCAATAAATCCTATAACATCCATCATCTTAGATCCATCCACTGTGCTAAATATTAGTGTGCAAACCAATTAACAATACTTTTTTAAAAAAATAACACTGCGTTCTGATTGTAGCAAGAAGGATAAAAACTGGAATAGTTATTTGTAACTCATGACCACCAACATAGAAATTCGAATCTCAGAAAGCATAATAATTATTAACCCCAGTTGAGAGTGCATGCCTGATGTCATGGCTTTCAGCAGCTACGCATGCAATTAAGACTGCCATACAAAATAAACACAAAGTTTAGCAATTGGCCAAAGCAGGAACATTTTCTTGGTCATTTGGTTCTCTTGTGATGGGTTCTCTCACAATCTGCAGTGTATAGGGTAAATGCAGATGTACACAATACTACACGGCATCAGGGACAGTATTTGTACCCCGTGTCTGGTAGAATTGGGGACCCCCTAGAATTTTGGATACCCCCCGTCCCCAATGCTATACGTAGAACTGGGGACCCGGAACCAGTCCTTCTTGCCCGTTGTATATAGGGTAGGTCAATAGCCTGAATACCATGAGTCGAGGTGTCGATTAATTCCATTCGCTAGCTGGTGGCCCAACACCGTCAAATAATAGAAGGCTATTTTGTTTTGTGCATTATCTAGCGGCTATAGGCTATGCAGTAATAAATGTTGCATGTTGGATTTGGCGTTATGGGAGAACAAGATACATGCCAGGTTCAACACATTACTGCCATTCAGTACCAGACTGAAAAATCAAGTTGGTACTTATTGTAAACGAGAAGGCAACGACGGTTATTTTTGTGATTTGTTCAACTCGCCAGCTAGGCCGTTCGAAGAGTCCTATATTTAGCATGTGAATCTCGTTTCCTTCCTTCTATGTTTTCACGCCACCATTGCCTTCAAATCCAATAATGCTTACATAGCTAGTGGAGACTAGGTTTGGGGTACATGTACTAGCTGTGTTGCATGAGTGCTTCTACAAATAACCATTTGTTATCTACTTGTAGCTACATGCAGGCGCGTATCCAGAAATTAAAGGAGGCTGAACGGATAGCGCGCGAAGCGCGCGCGAAATTTTTGCAACCACGCCCACTCAGCAGTATAGTTTAACAGAAATACAACGGCTCAATCGCCAAGGATGGCGCCAAGCGCATACACTAATAGGGTGCATGCATATATATCCAGAAGCCGCCAAAGCCGGAGTGCATTAGCTCACTAAATGATCCGCTGAGTGTGTTGTGAATACCGATAAGCGCTCTGGCATATTTGCCAGCAATACAGCTTTAAAATAGTGTGGGTACAATCTGCTGATGGAAGATTTGCAAACTTCTGAAACTGTATCCATGCCAAGGATATATTTAGAGCCATTTATATTGTAAAAGTGCATGTAATCAGCACCTGGCTTCAAGTGGTTGACGAAGCAGTAACTAAAATGCGCTTTTCAGCTGGAGGACGACTAACAGTCAACGGAATCCAACTACGTATATACATGTCCCAACAAAATAATGTCTCGTGTTTTAAACTAGCGCGTCTTCGTAATCGTTAACGCTTCCGGACATCCTGTTTAGCATTTCAGGAAAGAGCTGGTACTCCAGGCAACAGGATTTTAAAGAACGGCACGCATGCAGCTGCGTTCACGATTACGAAGATATGCTCATTTAAACACGAGACATTTTTTTCGGTGGGGGCAGAGTGGACTTTACGGTAATCTTATATAGTGATGTTAATAATAGACTGAAGTGAATGAATTAAATTACCACGCTAAAGCGTACGTGTATGCCTGCGATGGGAAATTATGAGCGTACTCACTATTTGATTATTTTAATCATATTCATTCTTGGGTCGGAGGGGGGTGCCTTAGCCCCCTGAGCCCCCCCTAAATACGCCACTGACATGCATATGTAATACCACTGCGAAACCAAAACCTTGCAAGAGAGCCATATATTTACACGTAGTTAGGCCCCCCCCCCCCCCCCCCCCCCCCCCCCGTTCCCCTCTGTTACTACGAGCTGGATTAGTTCACATAGCTGCCTCTCAACAATTGCACGCACCACGGGGGGGGGGGGGGGGGGGGGGGGGGGGAGTTTTAATTTTATAAAGGATTTTAAATTCATCTGTAAAATCACTGTGTGATATTCAACATTAAAATTGAGCGATTCAGTTTATATGTTCAATCACGTAATGGATTCCAAAAGGATTTCACACGTTTTTTCCCCCTGCGTTGTCGACTTGAGCTCACCCTTCAGCTTGACCACGTGGAGCACGTGGAGCACTCATTGAGTGCTAGTCATTCGGCAGTACTAGTAGTGTAACATGCAGTGAAGTCAAAGCTATCACGTGACAGACATATAAAGGAACCCCAGACTGTATATGGCAAACACAGTTATCAACAATCTTCCATCTTTTACTAATTGTTCATTCCATCATATTTATATGAATGGTTTTTATATTTGCATGCGTTAACATTATAATCATGCTATTTTGTTACATATGTACATCTCGATAATAGTTGCATATCCATTACCATAAATACTTTATTAACATTTCTCTTAATAAAGCCAAGGATCATACAATCCGGGCATCCCATGCATCATTTACCCATATTAGCAGTATATTCCCCCCTCCCCACGCCCTGCCCAAGAAAACAAATACGGGGAGGGGTGTGTCCCTTTACTTTTGGCCATGAACAGGTATAGTACCGTCTTCAATGTCCGTGATCGAAAAGAGAGAATTTAAATGCTAGCGCGATAAAATGAAATAATTATCTCTGGTCCATTTTGGCGCTGCCTCATGGTGATCTAATTAGACAAACCAATTAGACCAACAGCAAGTGTCTTTTCCTTTTGGCTATTTGTGCTCATTATACTAATTCCAAGTGGTATTTGTGTGACAGTTACCCCTCCACCTGCATACCCCAATGATGAGGTAGCTAGCAGCTCTGCAGTGGACAGTCCCAATGTCCTCAGCAACCCCAGCTCTGTGTCGGGAGATAAGCATCTCTAACTTGCGTCCTACATGTAAGACGATAATCCTACGTGTGGGGAATTAAATGTTTACCTCTTCATCTCCATGTCAACAGTGTACTAAGATTTATGGCTTGTGTGATGGAACGGTTTAAAAAAAAAAAAAATTCTTATTCTGCTCAGATTCTAGGTGAATCAATTTGATTTTTTATTTCCCCTCCCTCCCTCCCTCCTTCCCCCCACAGACATAGCCCCCCCGGCAGACTATCAGATTGTCACCTACTGTGAGCCTGCCTACTGGTGCTCTGTCTCCTACTACAAGATGAAGAACAGGGTGGGGGAGGTGTTCAACGCCGCCAAGCCCAGCCTCACCATCGACGGCTACACGGACCCCAGCTCTGCCAAGCGCTTCTGCCTGGGCCTCCTCTCCAACATCCACCGTGACCCCATCATCGAGCAGACCAGGAGGCACATCGAGAGGGGCGTGCGTCTCTTCTACGTGGGCAGGGAGGTGTTTGCCGAGTGCTCCAGTGAATCCAGTAGCATCTTCATCCAGAGCCCCAACGCCAACGTGAGGTATGGCTGGCACACGGCCACTGTGTGCAAGGTCCCCTCGGGGTGCCACTTCAAGATATTCAACAACCAGGAGTTTGCCCACCTCCTGGCCCAGTCGGTCAACCAGGGGTTCGAGGCGGTCTACAAGCTGACCTGCATGTGTACCATCAGGGTGAGCTTTGTGAAGGGGTGGGGCGCCGAGTACAGGAGACAGACGGTCACCTGCACCCCATGTTGGATCGAGATACACCTCAACGGCCCCCTGCAGTGGCTGGACAAGGTCCTCACCCAGATGGGGGCCCCCTAGGGGTCAGGAGTGGGGTCAAATACTTAGGGGTTATTTGGGTTGTGTGGGCTGGTTGTAGGGAAAAGGACAGTGAATGAATTTGGACTTCTCATGTTGTTTTTTTTTTTTTTTTCACAACTGTTTATCTCATACCCGTACATCTTCTCTTTGTATTTGCACTGTGTTTGCTAACTGGCAGTCCTCTCTCCAAGCTGTACACCATTAGACGATGGATGTCAAACACTTTGTTACTTGACCCCCCCCCCCCCATGTTAATTACAGTTCACCTTATAACAATAAATGAAATAGCCAAAGCCGGTGTGTGGAGATGATATCTTCTTTTTTTTTGTCAGAGTATAAAATCAAGTACACTTAAATTTGACAACCTTCCCTCCCAATAGTAAGCTGTGCTATCAGATATCAATACCGCAAAGCAAACATAAAAGCAAAAAGAGTAACTGTTCCTGACAGCACAGTGTTTCCTTTGTAACTGGCAGATGTTCCAACTTCTGTTCCCACTTCTGCATCTGAACAAAGACAATATCACAAATAGTAAGGTAAATTCCTTACTTAGGTCTAGGGCATATTGCTTTATTCCAGAGGAGCATATTTTAGTTAAGTAGTACGACACTTTTTGAATAGTTACTTGGTTTGGAAGGTATCAGTTCCACTTCCTCACACCAAAACCCACATATATAGACATGCTATTCAGGTTCAATACATGTGCACATTATTTCCCTCCATTCTTCTATGTGGCTTCAAGACTATAAGTTTTTGTGCAAGGCAATGCACAAGTAACACATGCACAGGTTTGGGGCAAATTTGGCTTGAGATGAAGTGTGGTTACATTAGGAAAAGGGGGTGTTATACCAGGCAAGGGTGTGTGTTATTATTAGAGGGGTGTAACTAGGGAAGGGTGTGTGCTATACCAGGTGTCCACAAATGAACGCAACACTTTTAAATCACAATAACTCAAGATTAAAGTTAATTAACCATGAATTTTTGAAATGCTAACAATCCAATTAGATTCTAAGTGGTTAAGTAACTATATCAAAACCCTCATAAATCAAAATATTCAAAACCCTCGATTATCAAATTTTTCACAGATTATGGTTAGAGATCATTGATTTTAATAAGTAATGCGCAAGATCTTAATATGAAAAGGAACAGCATTGATTTCATGTTACTGAGTTTAATAGTAAGTTATTATCATTTAAGACCATAATTCGCTTATACGTTATTAAGGTTCAAGCTGCTAAGGTGTAACTAATTTTAATCACCACCACTAAATCAAAGTTCATTAAAATTGTAGTGGTCTTTTAGCATTTTCAAGTTTGATTATTTGTTTTGAATATTAACTAGTAAAACTCCAATGAAATTTCATACTTTTGCAAAATTCCATCAACTGCTGTTCATAAAAGTTGTCATTCATCAATGTGTCACATTAATTAATTTCAAGTTATTTAATTTTATCTTTTGAACTATTGAAGATAATTGAATTTTAATAATGCGATTCATATTTGCCTACCGTAGTCACTGTACAATCATACATGTGATAATCCCATTAAGGAATAAAGCGTTATGGTCATGTGTGGACACCCAGTATAAGTAGGAAAGGGTGTGATATAACTGTGTTATAACTAGGGAGGGTGTGTTAACTAGGGAAAGGGTATGTCATCATCCAGCAGAGTATCAAAGTCAAGAGGTGCAAGCAGTTATCTCTATTGGGCCCAATAACATGGGTAACTCATTGAGAAAATTGCCTTTTCCTCCCATGAAACAGAACACTTCCATGAACTTTCTTAATTTAAACTCACCATGCTTCAGTTTTGCATATAAAAAAGATCTTTACGGAGGAGGGGAACTATTAATAATCAATACAAATTTGCTGTCAAGTGCTGCCTTAACCCTTATCACCCTCAGCCCTCCTGCCTCCTTTGCCCCTCCTACCTCCTCTGCCCCTCCCACCTCCTCAGCCCCTCCTGCCTCCTCAGCCCCTCCTGCCTCCTCAGCCCCTCCTGCCTCCTCTGCCCCTCCTGCCTCCTCTGCCTCTCCTACCTCCTCTGCCCCTCCTACCTCCTCTGCCCCTCCTACCTCCTCTGCCCCTCCTGCCTCCTCAGCCCCTCCTGCCTCCTCTGCCCCTCCTGCCTTCTCTGCCCCTCCTACCTCCTCTGCCCTCCTACCTCCTTTGCCCCTCCTACCTCCTCTGCCCCTCCTACCTCCTCTGCTCCTCCTACCTCCTCTGCCCTCCTACCTCCTTTGCCCCTCCTGCCTCCTCTGCCCCTCCTGCCTCCTCTGCCCCTCCTGCCTCCTCTGCCCCTCCTACCTCCTCTGCCCTCCTACCTCCTCTGCCCCTCCTACCTCCTCTGCCCCTCCTGCCTCCTCTGCCCCTCCTCCTTGGTACGTTACTGGCAAGCTCAGGCAGCCATAGGTAATGCGGGCCACTGACCTTTGCACTGCGATACAGAACAGTACTCCATCGTCCCACTCCCAGTGAAACACCAAGGTCTAGTCCCCAGTCCACCAGGATTACGACAGTAGCTCATTGATCCCGTCAGTCCAGGGAACAGGTTGGTCATGTATGTGCTGTTGGACCACTGCAGACATGTGGACCCTGACTGTGACGTTGAAACAGTACCACTGTAGGTGGCGCCATTGTTGCTATAGCAATCACCTGTAGAGAGAGGTGTTGTAGTGCATATTAAAATGCACCTGTTCAGGACCATGCACCAATTAGGTCTATGGCTTCCCCAACCCACAAGCCACCCATCTAACAGGTGTGATGACTGCAAGGATAGCGGAGCGCAGGTGTGCATACCTTGGGTGTCAGATAGCTTCACTTCAAACTTATCCCACGAGGGCAGGGGGAGGCAGTGAGGGTTGGTGGCCCTGCTCTGGTCACACTGAAGGCTAGCCCCGCCCACAGCTACCAGCTGCTTGGCCAGGGACTGTCCCACACACATCTTCACCACACTGAGCAGGTCACACTGGTCATGACACAGAGCCATGGGGGCATTGTCTGCACATGCAGGGAAGGACCTCTGACAGAGGAACATGTGCAGAATGGTACTGCAGCCCGCTGTGAGGGTGACATTGTTCTGTGTGATCAGCCGGTTATATGCACTTTGTAAGCTTGATTCAATGTCAACTTGGCCATTTGGAAACATCTTCCTGTTCACATACACTGCATTGAAACCAAAACCTGAACAGAAGTGACCTCTATAGAGATCACATATTTCTGAAAGGAGGGGAGTGAGGAGGAGGGAGAGAGGGGTAGGAAGTTGTTAGAATGCTTATCACCCCAATAAACACCACTTTACCACACTGGGGAACATTGCAATACTCCCATCTTGTTCGAAGGTCAGTGGTATAACACCACGGTCGTTTGCCAAGCCCTCCTGGGTTGCGACAATACACACTCGAGTTTTTAAGATCATCTGCATATGTGGAGGGTGTGATGATGTGCTTCTGGGGAGCCTGGTATGACCACTGTTGGCATGGCAACGATGAAGTTGTCACACTGATAGTACCTCGGTAGCCTCGCCCATTTCCTGACATGCAACTTCCTGTTGTTTTTGTAGTACCTTGAAGGGAGAGCAATTTACAGTTACATAGAGAAGCCACACCCCACAAGAGCTCTCTGTGCATAATGTACCAGATAGTCTTGAGGACATTATACACTCTGGCGGATCTCCTGCAACAGGAGTAGACTGCCCACAGTTTGACGTCACCAGGGTGAGGAGGTGAGAGTTGTTGAACAGAGCACCACACTGTCCCTGGGTGAAGGCATTGCACGTCTGGCTGCATATGGGGAGGGGGTGGGGCTCAGAGGAGGTGGGGTCACAGAATGGGAACATGGAGAAACAGAGAAGTTCCTTTGCAATGTAAGCACAGCCTGACATGTTTTGGGCTGCCTTGTGAATGGCTGCAAATAAAGAGGGGATAACTGCAGAATTAGGAGGGTTTGTCTGGTTGTAGAAGATGCTTGTTTGACCAGGCAGATAGGAGTTGCATTGATTGAGGACAGTAGTGAGGTCATCTGATTTGCAGATGCTGCATTGTTGTAAGAGTAACCAGAATACTTCATGCATGTCCGCAATACCCCACATGCCCACATCACCTCCACATGCCCACATCACCTCCACATGCCCACATCACCTCCACATGAGCACATCACCTCCACATGCCCACATCACCTCCACATGCCCACATCACCTCCACATGAGCACATCACCTCCACATGCCCCATTCACCTCCACATGCCCACATCACCTCCACATGCCCACATCACCTCCACATGCCCACATCACCTCCACATGCCCACATCACCTCCACATGCCCACATCACCTCCACATGCCCACATCACCTCCACATGACCACATCACCTCCACATGCCCACATCACCTCCACATGCCCACATCACCTCCACATGCCCACATCACCTCCACATGCCCACATCACCTCCACATGAGCACATCACCTCCACATGAGCACATCACCTCCACATGCCCACATCACCTCCACATGCCCACATCACCTCCACATGAGCACATCACCTCCACATGCCCCATTCACCTCCACATGCCCACATCACCTCCACATGCCCACATCACCTCCACATGCCCACATCACCTCCACATGCCCACATCACCTCCACATGCCCACATCACCTCCACATGACCACATCACCTCCACATGCCCACATCACCTCCACATGACCACATGACCTCCACATGAGCACATCACCTCCACATGCCCACATCATCTCCACATGCCCACATCACCTCCACATGACCACATCACCTCCACATGAGCACATCACCTCCACATGCCCACATCACCTCCACATGCCCACATCACCTCCACATGTCCACATCACCTCCACATGCCCACATCACCTCCACATGCCCACATCACCTCCACATGACCACATGACTTCCACATGCCCACATCACCTCCACATGACCACATCACCTCCACATGCCCACATCACCTCCACATGCCCACATCACCTCCACATGCCCACATCACCTCCACATGAGCACATCACCTCCACATGCCCACATCACCTCCACATGCCCACATCACCTCCACATGCCCACATCACCTCCACATGCCCACATCACCTCCACATGCCCACATCACCTCCACATGACCACATGACCTCCACATGCCCACATCACCTCCACATGCCCACATCACCTCCACATGCCCACATCACCTCCACATGCCCACATCACCTCCACATGACCACATGACTTCCACATGCCCACATCACCTCCACATGACCACATCACCTCCACATGCCCACATCACCTCCACATGCCCACATCACCTCCACATGCCCACATCACCTCCACATGAGCACATCACCTCCACATGCCCACATCACCTCCACATGCCCACATCACCTCCACATGCCCACATCACCTCCACATGCCCACATCACCTCCACATGCCCACATCACCTCCACATGACCACATGACCTCCACATGCCCACATCACCTCCACATGACCACATGACCTCCACATGAGCACATCACCTCCACATGCCCACATCACCTCCACATGCCCACATCACCTCCACATGAGCACATCACCTCCACATGCCCACATCACCTCCACATGCCCACATCACCTCCACATGCCCACATCACCTCCACATGCCCACATCACCTCCACATGCCCACATCACCTCCACATGCCCACATCACCTCCACATGCCCACATCACCTCCACATGACCACATGACCTCCACATGAGCACATCACCTCCACATGCCCACATCACCTCCACATGCCCACATCACCTCCACATGAGCACATCACCTCCACATGCCCACATCACCTCCACATGCCCACATCACCTCCACATGACCACATCACCTCCACATGAGCACATCCCCTCCACATGCCCACATGCCTACATCACCTCCACATCACCTCACACTTACACTCCATCGCACCACTTACCTTGTATTGGTCTTAGCTGGTCAACAAAATGAAAACTTAGTGAGTCAGTAGCAATCCCTTAGCAACCATCCTTAACCCACCTGTAACAATCAAGTCAACATATGTCATATCAATCATTGGACGCTTCCCCAGAGGAGGGTTGACACTGATGCTTTGGGCAATACACCAGTAACGCTTCTGGTCTTTAGAAGTGGCAGCCTTGATGGGGTATTGCCCAGTAATTATAACACTGCTTCCTTCGTTCTGTGTGGGGGCGGGTGTTGCGATGAGGTCAAACACCCATGTAAACATGGGGGGAGGTGCCCCAATGGCGGTGCACTCCAAAGTCACATCACTTCCTTCCACCACTGATATCCATTGTGTGGGTGTGGTCACCACGGGAGCAGCTTGAGTGGGTGGAGAAAGTGTTCTCAAAATGTGCACTAAGAATAGTCACCTACCTTGATACCCAAAATAGTACAGATATGATGAATTCATCTGAGCTGGGCGGCTGTCTGAGCACAAAAAGCTGTGCTTTATTTGGAATAGATAATAAGTGCTATCGTGTAGACCAATGTAGTCTGCTGATTGGTCATACACATTCAAGTCCCTCCAGCTAACTGATGAGTTCACATTTTGAAAGTCATTTGGCAAATTCAAGTAAATGGGATACGTTATAACACGTGTCGTCCATCTGAATAGCCCTTTACAATAGGACTGGGTACCAGTGCTAGGTAAGGGAGCCACATCCCACCTCAAGGTAGCACTGATGTTCCCGCCTTGGCCAATGGTGGTAAGTCTTAGGTTCTGGGCTATGGGCAATGCGCAGTTATAGCTGCAGTCATCAACGGAGGCTGTAGAAAGATGGAATAAGTGCGTATGTTAACACTGGCGGCAGCTTCAAAATATACGTTATTATTATTTTACTCCTGCATGCTGGGTGCGACGACTTATTATTCTGCCAGCAGAGCATGTAAAATCGATATGTACGTTAGGCTACGGTTTCTTTCAAATATATACAGACTTGTAATCAGTACTATAGCGAATTAAATACTACGCCACTTTATTAAACCCCATTCGACCTCTACATTCAGAAATAATACATTAGTTAGCTCGAGAGTTTTTGCTTTTTGTTGTCTTTACATTAAAATGTCATACTTTTTTTTTTTTTTTTTTTTTTCTTGGTTAGAAGTTGAAAATGAGCCTTCAGGCAGAC
This sequence comes from Spongilla lacustris, assembly GCA_949361645.1. NCBI lineage: Eukaryota > Metazoa > Porifera > Demospongiae > Spongillida > Spongillidae > Spongilla > Spongilla lacustris. Next base: position 2,763,873 of record OX442417.1, on the reverse strand, counting down.
TTACAGTTGGGAAAGGCAATGCCGAACTTTAACGCGGACAGCATCAGAAGTATCTGCAACAAGCTGTTACAATCCATTTCGACAGCCTAGCATACACAGGCAGTGACTGCAAAATGCTTTTGAGCGAGAGCCTTTTATTTTTAAAGATAAGAAATTTCCGGTTTTGCGGTTTGGTTCTTAATTAAGAAGAGAAAAACAAATATTCGCATGCAAACGCAGAAACATAAGCCATCGTGCATGGGAGATGTTTAGCAGCTGTATATAAAGCGAGGTCGCGCTTAGAGTATAAATTAATTTATACTGTAGCTAGTCAGCTTGCGCACTCCCTTGAGTTAGTTTTGATACATTTCTGACCAACCTCATTCATATAGGCCAGACCTCATTTCAACTAGCCAATAACGCTGTGCTGGATAACGTGTGTACTGCCATCAATACTGAGATGGACCGGACATACCCATCTGCTTAGTGGTCAATTAACCTAATTTTCAGTCTTGTCTTCTAATTCCAACATCACGTTATCAGCCCATTGTGATTTGGTTAAGGGCAGTATTATTTATTAAGCCTGGTTGTTTGGGTTTGGTGGTTGGTGTGATCTTGCTATTGGTGGCGTACTAACACACATGCCATCTGGCAAGTGTCTGTGCCACATATCAGTGTGATAATAAGTGACACTATAATATAGCTTTACTCAGGTGGGCATGTGTGTGTATATTTACCACTGATGTCACATTACAGCACATATGTACAACAACACGCCAACACTCCACACATCACAACATGCCATGTGCAATCGATCTCCATTGTCCTGTTGTAATGGCGAGCTTGATATTCACATATTGTATGTAACCTTGATGGGTACATTTGTACTTTAGTGGTGCTGCTAATTCTAATACTTTTGTCTGTTCCTATGTCCATCTGTGCATAGCATTAGGATACAACAGTATGTTATGATGCATGGAGGAGTTATTGATGTTGTGATGGAGGGGGTGTGATGGAGGGGGTGAGATGAGGAGTGTGATGAGAAGTGTGATGGAGTGATGTGAGGTCCCTTGGCCAGTCTGTTTCGATGCATGAATGGCGTTTAATGTCTACCATTAGCCGTTATATCACAGCTTGGTCCATTTTACTGACCTGATAGAAGGAGCATCAAGCTAATATGGCCCTAACTATACAGAGCTCAGCTTTGCTTTCTGCATGTGAGATTGTTCGTGTGTACCAAAGCAAAGAGTCAAATGCTAATACAGCTTACTTGAGGTTGCAATGTATGTGCCTTAAAGTCTCCATGGGTCTGTGTGCTTTCCGCCATGTTGAAATTTCTATACAATACTAACTTCAATGCATCGATTTGTTTAAGGGCAGATATAAAGCGAGGTCGCGCTTAGAATAAAAATTAATTTATACCGTAGCTAGACAGCTTTCGTACTCCCTTTTGTCAGTTTTGATACATATCTGACCAACCTCATTTTTATTTTATTCATATAGGCCAGACCTTCATGATCATTTCAACTAGCCAATAACGGTTTGCTGGATAATGTGTGTGCTGCCATCAATACTGAGATGGACCTAACATACCCATCTGCTTAGTGGTCAATTAACCTAATTTTCAGTCTCACACATTCCAATTCCAACATAGCGTCATCAGACCATTGTGATTTGGTTAAGGGCAGTATAATTTAGTAAGCCTGGTTGTTTGGGTTTGGTGGTTGGTGTGCTCTTGATGTTGGGGGTGTACTAACACACATGCCATCTGGCAAGTGTCTTTGCCACCTGTGTGATAAATAATATAGTTTACTCAGGTGGGTATGTGTATGTATATATTTACCACTGACGTCACATTACAGCACATATGCACAACAACACACCAACACTCCACACATCACAACACGCCATGTGCAATCGATCTCCATTGTCCTGTTGTGATGGCGAGCTTGATATTTATATTATTGTATGTAACCTACATTTGTACTTTAGTGGTGCTGCTAGTTCTAACAAGATATAAAAACATTCTCTCTCTGATAAAGTTAGTGGTTGAAGGCAATGGTGGTGTAAAAAGGACGGGAACAAGGGATCAACGATAATAGGAATTTTTTTAACAGTCCTCCTATATTTAGCACTTTTGTAGTACTTACATATTACATTGTTAAATATAGGACTGTTAAAACAATTTCGTATCATCGTTGATCCCTTGTTCCCTTACCTTTTACACTACCATTGCCTTCAATTTCTACAAGTAAATAAAAACATTCTCTATGAGAAAGTTGGTGGTATATAGGATTTGAAGGCAATAGTGGTGTAAAAAGTAGGGAAACAAGGGTCGAATGATAAGGAAAAACGAAATAGTCCTATATTTAGCCCGGCACACATTGTAGGACAATACATTGTTCATGCATGTGCTAAATATAGGACTATTTCGTTTTTCCTTATCATTCAACCCTTTTTTACACCACTATTGCCTTCAAATCCTATATACCACCAACTTTCTCATAGAGAATGTTTTTATTAACTTGTTTCATTGCTTTTTATTCATAAATTGATGCTTTCAACAGTCACGCTACATCTAAATATATTCATCACTCATAATCTTATATACCCCAATAATGGAAAGAGAGTACTTTGCATTTTAAAATGCAAAAAGGACCATTAAATAAGAGCCTCCGACGTTGCAATTATGATACCATAGAGAAACACTGATCGCTTAGCTACGATCTGAACTAGGTATACATTGTATATATCATTTACATAGTAATCATGTATATCTACATGTCGTAACCAGATATAACTCAGTCATGGATGATACATATTGTTCAGTACATAACAATGTTATACTCAGTATTGGTACTAATACCAGTGAAACTTTTACTCTCTCCGGCTCTCGTGATATGACTGCAAAAGGTGTGTCCACCATCTCTTCCTTTATTACAGTGTTCTGTAAATTAAAGTGATCTGTGTCAACTCAACTTGTAAACAGTATCCATGTAGATATGTTTCATACTCTGGCGGTAGTGTATCAGTGAATTCGTCATTATCACTTATGTGACCATTGAGGTCACCTCACTCCATGCACCAGGGGAATAGTAGGTAAGGGGAGGAGTAGGAGAAGTAGTAGGTAAGGGGAGGAATAGGGGTAGTGGGTCATGTGCGTCCCCAGGGGGTCCCCCACATATAATAAAACGTTACTAGGAACATGTGCACACACACACCCCCCCCCCCCCCCCCACCCCCCGGCTGAATCGGCCGAAAGCAGACAACACACCCATAGTAATATTTGGCTGTCAAATGACACCCCCTTACCCTATCCTGGCCCCACCCTTCCAGAAATGATGGGGGCGTAGTAGTAGTAGTAGTAGGGGTAGTGGTAGGTATTGTGAGGGGTAGGGGTAGTAGTAGGTAATGGGAGGAGTAGGGTACATAAGGGTATGCAGGTATCTCATCTGCCATCATACACACCTACCATTAGAGTACCAAGCTTCCCTACGTAGTTGTAAGAGGCATCACAAAAGAAAGGTTCTTCACCTATTTTTTCGATACACGCTCAGTGCCTTGTTAAGCAATGCACCTGCACTAACTTCACAAACAGCTGACCTTTTGCGCTAACCAGGGGTGGGTTATGCAAAAGGCATCATTTAGCCATTTAACACTATGCTATTCCTTACAATAGCCTTTTTGAAGCTGCTTTTATATTCCCTCAGTACATGTATGCTTTTATGGGTTCAGAAGCTAAAAGTACAGCAAATGAACACATTACAATTACTCACAAAATCGTGGTACTTGATAAACAGAAGCCGTGTTAAAGATCACTAACAGTTTTCCCAAGTACACAATGAATTCTGACCTCAGATAGCCCTAGCGCTTCTACTTGTAACACACACTTGTGCTACTTTTTAAAAATAAGTTGTAGAGCCACACTTCAATGTAAAGTCTTGTATAGCCACACATCAATGTAAAGAATAGTGATACCACACTAACGTGTATGTATAGATCTACATGACATTTGTACACGTGTACAAGCTAGGTATGCGTGTGACCTCATGATCAGTCACGTGGATACACAAGGGTCAACCACGGTGGTCTGCTCTCATTGAACGCGTGGAAACTAAGCCCTACGCCCCGAAAAATTGAAATGGTTACGTACACCCATAGCAACGAACCTGACAACCGATGCCCTTTAGAACCAGCTGTGCACGAGGTACATAAAACGTAATCAACACCTAAAAGCCAGACTAGCAGTGATAAACACCTTTGAACTATATTGTAAGCAAAAATCACGTGGCCTGGTGTTGCCAACTGTCGGCTCTGGTTCTTCAAACCTATCGACTTACGCACGGCTATCACCGACTACATGTGTTCAAAAAACGACAACGACGCTCGGTGACTGAAGTGGAACATGCCAAAGCTATCACGGTAAAGTTAGTTGTTTGTACTGTCGTATTTTGGTACAGGTTAGTGGCAACGCATTTTCTGAAGTAGATTCCTAGCCTTTGAAAATCCACCATTTTGGTGTCTTTTTGGGGGTGGGGGAATTAATATTTGCGCAATGAAGTTTGGTTTTAACAGAGCGTTTAAAATATAGCCTTACATTTCTTTTGACTCCATGCTCGTATGTAAATAGATTGAGCTTGAACTGAATTAGTATTTATTCTTTACTCTCTTGGCTGGAGGGGGGATGGCAGCTACCAATAGTGGCTCAATACTTAGTAAGTGTTCTTGCACAATGCGCATCAGGTTCTGCATGTGGTTGTGGATTGGAGCAAATGTAAAGCCAAGAATTTGGCATGAATTGACTTGGCCCCCTAAAAAGGGGGCTATTTCTCCTTTGGGGTTATCGGGCTGGATATGTGGTGTATCCTTTCCTCACCAGCCAGACAGATTCCTGATGATTTGAGCCACCTGAAACACCATTGAGTTAGAATTAAGCCTTTGCTGTATGTTGCCTTAGAAGCCTCAGTGTATTCCAAGGTATGGCAAGCCCAGCCTTAATCGCCGGCAATGCATGTACCTGAATTTTAGTCCATGATGAGTAGGCAGCTGTAGTTTCCTGGTTAGTGCTGGTGACATGCATGAATGTCATTGGCAGAAGTGAGTGCAGGTGTATACATGTATATTATGTAACCTTGGTACAAGTCAATGACATTCACTTAACTGCTTCCCCTGTAGCAAGTTGTATGATGGCTTTGTCAGGACTGGTAGAGATGGCCCTCTTCAGTAATCCCGCTGCTTGCTTTTTCTCAGGTGTAAGTGTTGGTACACACATGCTCTTCATAGCCACCATCCTCTTCATAGCCACCATCCTTAATATCCCTGCTGCAGTCTGTATACAGTGCTCCAGAACATCTGACAGCAGCATTATCACACTTGATGATAGTTGACTAGGGGACCATCCTGGTGACCATCCTCTGAGCAGCAGATGACCATCCTCTGAGCAGCAGGGGACCATCCTCTGAGCAGCATGGGATCATCCTCTGAGCAGCAGGGGACCATCCTCTGAGCAGCAGGGGACCATCCTCTGAGCAGCAGGGGACCATCCTCTGAGCAGCAGGGGATCGTCCTCTGAGCAGCAGGGGATCATCCTCTGAGTACCAGGGGACCATCCTCTGAGTAGCAGGGGACCGACCTCTGAGCAGCAGGGGACCATCCTCTGAGCAGCAGGGGACTATCCTCTGAGCAGCAGGGAACCATCCTCTGGGCAGCATGGGACCATCCTCTGGGCAGCATGGGACCATCTCTGAGCAACATGGGACCATCTCAGAGCAGCAGAGAACTATCCATCCTCTGAGCAGCATGGACGGTTCATAGCATCATATGCTGCTATCCACTTTCGGAGGCATTTGGAGCACACCAGTGCACCACACTGCAGTTCCAGTGGCTGTGAGAGCTGGTGTTGGAGGCTTGCCCGCTTCCTCGTCCCCACACTACGCTGTAAATCGATTCCTAGCGAAGGTTCTATGACTGTACCAAACGATTCCTACCGAAGGTAAGAACAGTACGATATGAAGACAAGGATTGCAAGTATAGAAAACTATCCTCTTGCAACTACAAGGTTAATAATTAACCGACAGGAGAGCGCGCCTATTGTGTACATGTTGATCTCTGTCCTCCATCCTCGATCCTTTCGTTCTCATCTCTACTTCTCTTCAGCTCCTTCTCTTTTTATGCCCTATGTCTTTGTGTCCAAATAAAATAAGCTAGAACTTTACATGATGCAGTTGTGGGGAAGGAGGTAGAATTTGTGCATTTGTTTGTACCTATACGTACCTGTGATGATTAATGCATGGAAGGGGGAGGGAGAGGGTGGACCTTACACCATAATAATGTAACGAAATATCACCACTAGGCTATACTCACTAGTGCCCACTTTGTGTGTATATGTGGTGTGTGTTCATGGGGTGTGTGGGGGGGTTTTCTAGAAGCTGTAATGGTGTGTTCCCTGATGAACCTCTGTGACCTCTGTGACTGCCACATGAAGAGAGTTGGCATGCCGCAGTTCATAAGCAATACAGGTGGAGGGGAGGTCTTGCCTACATCAGAGCTCCCTGCTATGCTCCCAACCTTTGAGCCTGGACCTCCTGCTACTGCCCTCTCCTGCCTACTTTCCCTGTTTTCTCATGGATTTAACTCCTACCTTCCCTCCAATCTCTCTCTTCATCCTTTCTCCCCTTTTCTCATATCCAGTCCTCCACTAAATTCTTCTCAACTCCCTTTGCTTTGCACCCTATGTCTTTTCCCTTCTCCTATGAGTCACATAAACTACAGCTTTACATGATGCATGCAGTCTTGTGGAAGGAGGCTAGGTAGGATTCAGTTGCCAATACATATACCTTCTCTCCCTCACAGATGTATATACATGTATAATGCGTGCCCTATGTACATGATTGTGTTCATATTATTGAAATTTGGAATACAAGATAGCATACAAACCGTTGCAATAATCACGGGTCTAGCTTTCAGTCACTGAAAAATAGCTCTCACTTTCTCTGGAGGACAGCAGCATAGCCTCCTATAAATGTATTCTGGTTGTCACAGTTGTGAGCCAACACATTTTAAAAAGTCTACTCTGCATTAGTGCAGCAATAAACTAATCATCTTGTGCATGGGTGGTTGTGTAGTAGCTGCATGATGCTCTCAGTAGGCATGGTTTACTACACAAGGGTTTGTGGGGTTAAGGTTACCTAAGGCAACACAAATTGCCCAATTGTCAATTAGTTGACAAAAAGTGCCCTGTAGATGTGTTCTAAAATATAGGAGTTGGCAGGGTTAAGCAACATGAGCCAACAGAAAGAGCCCTGTAGTGTGTGGGTTAAAAATTATTTTTGCTATTTTTTATAAATCTTTGAGATCATCCACCCTGAACCCTTTCAGCCCTACATATAGCACGACCATATAAGGCATGGTTTGCATGATAATAATTTATACATATATACATTTGATAGCTACAATAGGGAAATCCTTAAAAGTACCTATCACCATCGTCTTATGACAGCCTTAATTATTTTCACCCAGTCCAGGTCTCAGATATGCCTAAGCGGTTGCAGCAGCATCAGGAAATTTAATAGTGAAAGCACCTTCTCTTAGTTTGTCTAACGATAGGAGGGAGTTCCATGTATCTTACATATGTAATAGGAATTCTCCCAAAAGACCCATAAGGACCTCTCTACTGATGGCACACTACAATAGATATACATATATGTACATAAATGTATACTATGAACTAACTACATTTTTTTTTAATGATCACCTTCTGCCCTCTGAGTGACATTGCATCATGAACAGAGCAGCCAAGTGTGCTTTCGAATGCAGCTGGTTGTCAAAATTCTGTCAGGGAATTGAGTCCGCCTTCTCCTTCGACGTACTGTATTCCCTGGATGTACAATATTTTAGACTAACCGTGTTCTCTGAGGAGTTGGGTCCGGGGAGGCTGAGGAATTACGGTCTCCGGACCAAAAATTGCCCCGGACCGTATACCAGACCCTCGCGTGGATGGAAGCCACGTGATGGTATGCTTCGCCGGACTATTTTCGCTTACATGTACAGCTGAGCGTGTGCCTCGAGCTCCATGCATCAGTGTGATGCATGCATATATATATATATATATCTAAACGAATACTTCCATGCATGCATGTATAGGCTACTCACGTAATATATACATGTGTATTCCATAAGGTTTATAATTGCCAAGCACCTCACACCGATGGTTGTGTGGCTTGGGTTAGAGCAGATCATCATACCAAGCCTGCTACTTCCAGTGATCTATCCTGCTAAGATTTTTATATTCTTCTGACTAACTGGTGGTAGGCCTACAACAACGAAGTCAGATGAGAACGGATCTGGCCCACCATTGCTTCGATTCTATCCAGATATCGAGCCTTTGCGTCTGGAGGCAAGCTATCTGCATACAAAGACAGCTTTGACATGCTTTACGCCTAAAAGAGCCGAATACCCGAGCACCAATATGGCGGATGATAATTTGATTACGTCAACTAATATACCCACATGATTGCTACTACAGATCACGCGATGAAAGAGCTCTATAGTTTAGAGATTGGTTTTAATTTGAGGTAACCATCTTATTTCTGCCAAGACTCGTGAAGTTACAATTGCGGACGGGAGGGTTGCCGATGGCCAGGCCAGGGGTCCAGCCTATATCAGGCCGGACCACGCCCACCCAAAGTATCGTGAAGTATGTTATATTAGGCGGGCTTTCAAAACTCAGTAATCAACTATTATTACTTTTTATTGAAATCCTACAAAGATTTTGCAATAGACAGTAGTATAATTTCTTATTACTGAGGATTTGGTGCAGCCAATAAATACGAACTGACTTTACACATTAATGCACGATTGTAAATCATTCATAATTAATAATTTACAAAAGCAGCAGAATTTCAAATACATGTACATTGTTATTGTATACATGTGCAGCGACTGAGCAGGAGCGTAATAATATTGGCTTATTGCATTCAAAGCAGCCATATGCTTTAGCATAATTGATGCTTCCAGCCGTTGGGGAAGTATAGCCGGATTCCATCGTTAACGTTGACGCTCCTGGATCTTGAAATTACACGTTCTGAAGGGCAGATGAAGCTGGAATAGCGAGGTACTTCTGTGCAAGTATTGCAATAGTATGGAATTGTAGGCAAAATCAACGTATCAATTAATTAAACACCAAATAATTTATTTTAATTAATTGACCTGACAGGTCGGGCAGTCAGGCCGGCCGGCCTCACCTACGGCAACCCTGATTACATCACTCCAAGAAAGTATTCATCGGAACAGGAAGACGCGTACGCCTGACAGGATGCGATTGTTTTAATGGACCTTTTGCCTGTGACGTCACGCATGAATTTGGGGGGGGGGGGGGGGGGGGGGGCAACTTTAAAAATGGTATAACTTCACCATCATAGCTCCTACATGCTTTTCCTTTTAAATTTTTATTGAGAAGTAAATTACCACACGCTTCATTTTAGTTGTATATATATTTCACGATGGAGCTCTTTAAGGGATTTAATTGTATGCGGGGAAATTGCTAATGAGACACGCGCAGTCGCGCTTTTCGATTTTGGGGGGGGGGGGGGGGGGGGCAACTTAACTTGTGAGCGCTGTAACATTTGCACCGTAACTGGCGAAGGTATACTTCATTTTGGAATATAGTCAGGCATTCATTTACCATTAATTTCGTACTTGCTCGTGAAGTTCCTATAAGGATTGTGTCAAACACAACCAATAAATTTGTGACGTCAGAAGGCAAAAGGTCCATTTCCGGTAACTACTTTGCTGGTGATGTAATATTGCATTGTCCCGCCCCCAAAAGCAGATGATTACATCACTGATACGCTTAGAAAGTGTTCTGCTTTAAACATTACAAGATGATTTGTAAAAGTAATGGTACACTGTAATGTGTTCAATCGTCCTACTCTCTGTGCAGAAGTACGTACACTCCTAGACCTCCGAGCAGCAGGTACTGGGGAAGAGGAAAAGATGACATCATCAGACTGTAACCATCACATATGCACACAAATTAACAGAGGCCCAAATCCCTAGCAATAGAGGCTTCATCATCTATACATCACCAATTAATAACCTTTGTACATGTACATGTAAAACTAGACAATAGCATGGCAGGGAAAGGTCATGTGATGGCAGTGAAAGGTCATGTGATGGCAGGGAAAGGTCACGTGATGGCAGGGAAAGGTCACGTGATGGCAGGGAAAGGTCATGTGATGGCAGAGAAAGGTCACGTGATGGCAGGGAAAAGTCATGTGATGGCAGGGAGGGGGAGGAATAAAAGATGCTCTAAGAGATCCAGGTCACTATGATAGCATTATGTACATCAACGCCTAAACATGTGTACATGTAGGCTCACTAAATGGGGTTTGCAATCCACATGTACCAGGTATCAACATGAAATTATAACCCACAAAATCATACTGCCTAAACATAGATGTGCACGTAAAGTGGCACATGTAATTACATTATAGAGAACTCCATTGCCCAGGACTGCAGAACAAAGGCCGGCATACATGCCACCACTTCTATCTGCAAATAGTCCTCCAAATTAGATCTTTTTATGGTGACAAATTGCTCAACCACAAGCAATAGGTACATGTATCTACAATGTACAATTTAATCCTTCTATTAATAGAAGCGATTTGACCAACAACTGGGACAGGTGACCTACAGTGGCCCAGTAGGTCGCGCACTTGCGTGAGGTTTGCACAGTGCACTGATATATGCAAACTATGGGATGTCAAATTGTTTGGTTACGTAACTATTGTATTAAAGCTGAGTTACATGTTGTGAAGGACTGCATGGGAAACAGCCCTTCTGGTGCTCAATGGCCTGAATACCCCAAATATAGGTGTTGATTGGTTCCTTTGGCAGGAGGCCCAGCACAGTTGAAGAGTCTGGAAGGCTACTTCTTTTATGTGCATTGTTTGACTGGCCGCAGGGCTATACAAACATTAGGTGTATATAAGAACATGTATTGGTGTGAGCTTTTCCTGTGCTCCAGAGTTGGATAAGTTGATAACTATTCAGCTATTGCGCTGGCCCGTGCGTACTTGTACTGGGCTTTTGCTGGCATTTACACCTTTCAGTAAATGGCAGCGGTGTGGTTGACCAGTCTTACACCCAGAGGGTGATCTTCCAATTCATGACATAACTATGCTGCTGACAGTTACCTTGACAACAGAGCCTGACATAACACTGAGCTTACCCTGGACCGTGACAATGTACACAGATGCAAAGGTCAGGCCACGCCCAACCAGTATTGGAGGCAACAAAATACCACTGTCCAGATCGTTTTGGTGCAGCATGAGAACTTTGAACTGTGTACTCTGCTTTAATATGATAGTGATGTAACCAAACAATTCAACATCCCATAGTTGGCATATAATGCTCTGTGCAAACCTCAACTAGTGCATGGCACAACTGTCTTAGTGTGCGACCTACATGTACATGTACATGGCCACCCTAGGTCACCAGATGTAGACAATGGCCTCTAGAGTGCCTCTCACTCCAGCAAGAGGTTGATGCCCTCTCACTCCAGCAAGAGGCTGATGCCCTCTCACTCCAGCAAGAGGCTGATGCCCTCTCACTCCAGCAAGAGGCTGATGCCCTCTCAGGACTGAACAGTGATTCGGTTAATAAGTGTGTGAAAATCCTAGCCCTGTACCATCAAGCGATTGGTTGACGGTATGGGGCTATGCTTGATTGCCCCGCACCAGCAAGTAATTTGTAAACATGCATGCAGCTTATCAAGTATACAGTGCTAATATAGTACCCATCACCCACCACATGTGATTGCTTGGTGCAAGACTGGGTACGAGGCAAAGTCTAAGATTGGTACATGTTAGGCATTTAAATATCATATGCTTGACAATCAAATCCATAAAATCACGACCACATATAGACACTGATGCTAGTAAGTATCATGATAGTGGATCTCCCCGGTTAGAACTCCTGCTAACAGATACAATTACCATTCTGCAATGGGGATACCCAACCTACGGCACCATGTCCCATATCACAACAATGAAATCATGGTAGAGAGATACATGTAACTGGTTTGTTGAATGCAGTAGCAAATAGCAATCAATGTACCCCTTTGCAACAAAGTCCGGCATAAATACCTCTCTTATATTATAATAGGTGCTAATGGTTCCCTAGAGATATTGCATCACTTTTGCTGGCATTTACACCTTTCAGTAAATGGCAGCGGTGTGGTTGACCAGTCTTACACCCAGAGGGTGATCTTCCAATTCATGACATAACTACAAATGTATGCTGCTGACAGTTACCTTGACAACAGAGCCTGACATACCAGCTAGCCTTATCCTGAGAACCTATGGACCCACATATAATACCAGCTAGCCTTATTAAGAGATGGTTACCTAGAAATATTGCGTCACGTTTGCGGACATTTATTAATATGCCTTTCAGTAAATGCCAGGTACCCTTAAGCTCTCAAAGTAAGTTAAGTTTGTTTCGCCAACCCCGTGAAACACACATCAGTGCATTAGCACCATGACCATCTAAGCTCTAGCTCTAGCTGGCTCCAGCTGGCGAATACAATATCTTTAAAGGCTCCTGGGTGGTGTATCAGACTCTGTCAAGCTAAACAGTTGGATCAGGAACAGGATGACCACCATACGAGTGGGAAGGAATGATTCTAACTGTACCGTTGGCATTTACTGAAAGGCACAAAAGTCCACGAACGTGACACAATGTCTCTAGGCAACCGCTGTGGTTTTACGATGGACATGACGTTAGTCCTACATGTACATGTACATGTATATCCAATCTTTGATGCAAATGGTTTGTTGATTGCCTTTTACCCACTGCATTCAACAAACCAGTTACATGTATCTCTCTACCATGATTTCATTGTTGTGATATGGGACATGGTGCCGTAGGTTTGGGTATCCCCATTGCAGAATGGTAATTGTATCTGTTAGCAGGAGTTCTAATCAGGGAAATCCACTATCATGATACTTCTAGTATCAGTGTCTCTATAGCTGGACCCACAGATTCTGCAGCTACAGTAAGGACCCGCTTATTGGGGTGCTCAGTCACAGTGGGTGTTCAACTATAAAGGCTGGCATACATGGGGCGACTTCTAGTCGACTTGTCGCATGCAACTCAAATGAATATGGACAAACGTTCCGCAAACCATCAGTAAACTAAACAATTACGGAACTTTTACATTCGAGTTGCATGGGACAAGTCGGCAGGAAGGTCGCCCGTGTATGCCACCTTAAGACCACTCTTATTATACATGTAAGACCAAAAGTGTATTCCACATTCCACAGTGGTGCTATGATTATAGCAAGTAGGAGGGTACTACAAGCTCACTAAACCAAACCCAACTTGTAGGGTGCAAAGTAAAAACCACTGTGGTTCTTGATCAATTTTATACCCATCCATAGCGGCACTTTTTGATCTTATAATCTGGGTGATCTTATAATCCAACACCCACTGTACAAATGAATTAATGGTCAATTAGCTACCAACTTTTTACACACCAGCTTGAATGGCTCATTAAATTCAAAAGCTACATGAGTGTAAAAGGTTCATTGCTAATTGAACCACTAATTCCTTTGAGTGTCAATAAATGTGCTTAGCTCACAAGAACAATTTTTATCAGGTACACCTCAAAGTTTAATGACATTCACAGATACCACAGTCAAGTCATCACCATGGTTACAACAATTTTGTACAGACATGTATGCACATTTAGACTACATGTACATGTACATGACAACCATTAGGGCACAAGACCTTAACACCACCAACTACTGTGGGGTGGGGTGCACACAATGCAACATGCACAACCTACCTTGAGCCAAGGGTAATCATTCATCACTATGGTCACCATGCCAACATAGGGTAAGAACCTGGGGTAAAAGAAAATATATATTTTTCTTTTAATACAAAGTTCGTGTTGCCACAGCAACCCTCCATCACATGTACCACTGCCACCTCATCATCACATGTACTACTGCCACCTCATCATCACATGTACCACTGCCACCTCATCATCACATGTACCACTGCCACCTCATCATCACATGTACTACTGCCACCTCATCATCACATGTACTACTGCCACCTCATCATCACATGTACTACTGCCACCTCATCATCACATGTACCACTGCCACCTCATCATCACATGTACCACTGCCACCTCATCATCACATGTACTACTGCCACCTCATCATCACATGTACCACTGCCACCTCATCATCACATGTACCACTGCCACCTCATCATCACATGTACCACTGCCACCTCATCATCACATGTACTACTGCCACCTCATCATCACATGTACTACTGCCACCTCATCATCACATGTACCACTGCCACCTCATCATCACATGTACCACTGCCACCTCATCATCACATGTACCACTGCCACCTCATCATCACATGTACCACTGCCACCTCATCATCACATGTACTACTGCCACCTCATCATCACATGTACTACTGCCACCTCATCATAAGGAGGTAGCCATGGGACCAATGAAGTGTTGTAAAGCCTTGTAGCACCCCCACATGTACATGTAGGCTTAGTGGGGAGCCTCATAGTACAGGTACAAAGGTAAACAGAAAATGGTACCCACCACACAGGGAGTAAACAAAACAGCTACCACTACCAATTTATAAGGAGGAAGTGACCAATTCCATACACAGTACTTGTAGGTGGGAATGGGTCAAGTCTGATGGGATGAGACTGACTAGCAGAGATAACACTGAACTGGAGAGACATGTCCTTTTCTCCCTAGCTAAATCTGCTGCAGCAACACAAAGGCTTGGGAGGTGTGTGTGGGTAGTGAAGGCTTAGGAGGTTTTTTTGTGTGGAGTGAAGGCTTGGGAGGTGTGTGCGTGTGGAGTGAAGGCTTGGGAGGTGTGGGTGTGTGGAGCGAAGGCTTGGGAGGTGGGGGTGTGTGGAGTGAAGGTTTGGGAGGTGTGGGTGTGTGGAGTGAAGGTTTGGGAGGTGTGGGTGTGTGGAGTGAAGGTTTGGGAGGTGTGGGTGTGTGGAGTGAGAGCTTGGGAGGTGTGGGTGTGTGGAGTGAAGGCTTGGGAGGTGTGGGTGTGGAGTGAAGGCTTGGGAGGTGTGGGTGTGTGGAGTGAAGATTTGGGAGGTGGGGTGAAGGCTTGGGAGGTGTGTGTGTGTGTAGTGAAGGCTTGGGAGGTGTGGGTGTGTGGAGTGAAGGCTTGGGAGGTGGGGGTGTGTGGAGTGAAGGCTTGGGAGGTGTGGGTGTGTGGAGTGAAGGCTTGGGAGGTGTGGGTGTGTGGAGTGAAGGCTTGGGAGGTGTGTGTGTGTGGAGTGAAGGCTTGGGAGGTGTGTGTGTGTGGAGTGAAGGCTTGGGAGGTGTGGGTGTGTGGAGCGAAGGCTTGGGAGGTGTGTGTGTGTGGAGTGAAGGCTTGGGAGGTGTGGGTGTGTGGAGTGAAGGCTTTGGAGGTGTGTGTGTGTAGTGAAGGCTTGGGAGGTGTGGGTGTGTGGAGTGAAGGCTTGGGAGGTGTGGGTGTGTGGAGTGAAGGCTTGGGAGGTGGGGGTGTGTAGTGAAGGCTTGGGAGGTGGGGGTGTGTGGAGCGAAGGCTTGGGAGGTGTGTGTGTGTGTGTGTGTGTGTGTGTGTAGTGAAGGCTTGGGAGGTGTGGGTGTGTGAAGTGATGGCTTGGGAGGTGGGTGTGTGTAGTGAAGGCTTGGGAGGTGTGGGTGTGTGGAGTGAAGGCTTGGGAGGTGTGGGTGTGTGGAGTGAAGGCTTGGGAGGTGTGGGTGTGTGGAGTGAAGGCTTGGGAGGTGTGGGTGTGGAGTGAAGGCTTGGGAGGTGGGGGTGTGTGGAGTGAAGGCTTGGGAGGTGTGGGTGTGTGGAGTGAAGGCTTGGGAGGTGTGGGTGTGTGGAGTGAAGGTTTGGGAGGTGTGTGTGTGGAGTGAAGGTTTGGGAGGTGTGGGTGTGTGGAGTGAAGGCTTGGGAGGTGTGGGTGTGTGGAGTGAAGGCTTGGGAGGTGGGGGTGTGTGGAGTGAAGGCTTGGGAGGTGTGTGTGTGTGGAGTGAAGGCTTGGGAGGTGTGGGTGTGTGGAGCGAAGGCTTGGGAGGTGTGTGTGTGTGGAGTGAAGGCTTGGGAGGTGTGGGTGTGTGGAGTGAAGGCTTGGGAGGTGTGGGTGTGTGGAGTGAAGGCTTGGGAGGTGTGGGTGTGTGGAGTGAAGGCTTGGGAGGTGTGTGTGTGTGGAGTGAAGGCTTGGGAGGTGGGGAGTACTCCCAGCTGGAAGGAGTGGTGATCCAGGACACTACTAGATCAACAAGCTACAGGACCTGTGACAATAGACCTGTTACCAGTCCTTCCAGCAGCTCACCATTGCAATTGTACAATACCCTTTAGTAGATTTGAGTCTATAGAATAGACTGAAAGAAGACTAGGTATAGTGTACTACAACAATGGAGGTTTATGTAAATGTTGCTGGTAGGTTATTACAACTGTAGTTTCATTTACACTAGATCCACTCCAGAAGTGGTACCACTCCAGAAGTAACCATGTAGAAGGCAGGTCTGTAACAGTTGCAATATCAATAGCATGTTTATACATATCTTAGATAAACCATTCCTGGAACCACTCTGCCCTTTAGTGTAAACATGTTGTATGACCTGCCCAGAACTTATTACATGTACATGTACCAGTGCTAAATAATAGCAACAGGATGTTTGCAAAGTGAGGTCACCTACAGAGATCTTACATGTAGATCAAGCCTCTTGCGTAAACCGCACAATAAAGAAGTCCAGCAAGAGGGAGGAGTGTGATACATGTACATGCAGGCATTACTACAGGATAGCATATACATGTACATGTAGTACAGAACCTCACTAAAGTACTCACCCCCTTGCCCCCCTCACTAAAGTACTCACCCCCTTGCCCCCCTCACTAAAGTACTCACCCCCTTGCCCTCTCACTAAAGTACTCACCCCCTTGCCCCCCTTCACTAAAGTACTCACCCCCCTTGCCCCCCCTCACTAAAGTACTCAACCCCTTGCCCCCTTCACTAAACTACTCACCCCCTTGCCCCCCCCCCCTCACTAAAGTACTCACCCCCTTGCCCCCCTCACTAATGTACTCACCCCCTTGCCCCCCTCACTAAAGTACTCACCCCCTTGCCCCCTCACTAAAGTACTAACCCCCTTGCCCCCTCACTAATGTACTCACCCCCTTGCCCTTCCGGCTATCTCCTCCCGAGACACCCAGAGCTGCCCGGGGGCGTAGAGACCTCTGTCGTCCACCTGGTTGTTGTCCCCTTTGGTGAGCAGTTTGACGTCACCTATCGGGCTAGGGGGAGAGGGGGGGGGGGGAGAGGGAATGAGGGAACAGGTGGTGGGAGGGGCTAAAATCATGATGCCATTGCAAAGAGTAATGTCAAGTACATGTAAAAGGTAACAGGAAATGACAGGAAGTGACAGGGAATGACAGGAAGTACATGTAACAGGAAGTACTTAAGGAGGAAAGGACAGACAAACCACAAAGGGGGGGGGGGGGGGGGGTTGAACGCTACACTTATACATGTACGGTAACACAAAATGTTATGGTATTTGGTGTCCTGACAATATGGATGCAACAGGACAGTACAGAGGTATGAATAACAGGACATGAGTGTACACACTCTTAATGCCTATCTGCACAAACATTTCATTCCCCAGGGGTAATGTGTGTATACATGTACATGTAAATATGTACTTTAGAAGCATGATCAGTTAAGTACAGGCGGATGTTGAAGGGCACATCCCCACAACTCGTAATAAGGGAAGGGGAGGAGTCACAACTCGTAATAAGGGAAGGGGAGGGGTCACAACTCCTCATAAGGGAAGGGGAGGGGTCACAACTCCTAATACCGTATAGCGGGTAATTTTTGTGGGGTTTAATTTTCATGGTCTTCTTAAACCACGAAAATTAAAATTACCTGCTATACGGTAAGGGAAGGGGAGAGGCACATCCCCACAACTCTTAATTAGGGAAAAGGAGGGGTCACAACTTCTCATAAGGGAAGGGGAGGGTACATCCCACAACTCCTAATAAGGGAAGGGTCACAACTCCAAATAAGGGATGGGGAGGGGCACATCCCCACAACTCCCAATAAATGTACATTATTATTCTTCCCACAGCAGTCACATCTTAAGTCCGGGATGCTCCCAAGACAATTAAGTGTATGCTTCAGAGATCGTTTGAATACCATTGCATAAAGATCAAATTACTTTAACGATGCTTTTTGGGCATAAGCCTCCTTATGCCCAAAAAGCATCGTTAAAGTAATTTGATCTTTATGCAATGGTATTCAAACGATCTCTAACACATTAAGGGGTGATAAGAATAGCTGCATCATTCAATCCACGGATGTGCTTCTTCACAGGTACATGTGTACCACAACACAAAAGTGGGTCAAGCAATGATCAGGTGACAAGGTATCAATGATCAGGTGACAAAGTACAATGATCAGGTGACAAGGTACAACGATCGGGTGACAAAGTACAATGAAGATACAATGATCAGGTGACAAGGTATCAATGATCAGGTGACAAAGTACAATGATCAGGTGACAAGGTATCAATGATCAGGTGACAAGGCATCAATGATCAGGTGACAAGGTATCAATGATCAGGTGACATGGTACAATGATCAGGTGACAAGGTATCAATGATCAGGTGACAAGGTATCAATGATCAGGTGACAAGGTATCAATGATCAGGTGACATGGTACAATGATCAGGTGACAAGGTATGAATGATCAGGTGACAAGGTATCAATGATCAGGTGACAAGGTATCAATGATCAGGTGACAAGGTATCAATGATCAGGTGACAAGGTATTAATGATCAGGTGACAAGGTATCAATGATCAGGTGACAAGGTATCAATGATCAGGTGACAAGGTATCAATGATCAGGTGACAAGGTATGATAGATGGTATGGCTCACTTTTGGTGGACTTTGATGACCCTGTGAACAATCGGTATGTCACGACCTTTGACCTTGAACACGAGTATCTCTCCGGCCTGGATGGACTCGTTCTGATAGTTGGTGAGGAACAGAAGGTCTCCACGATAGAAGGCCGGCTCCATGCTGCCACTAGAGGGAGAAAGAAGGGAGATATGTGAGAGGGGAGGGGAAGAGAGGAGTTATATGGAGGAGAGATTTATGATTAATCAATACCTCCCACCAGGGAATAGTGTCGACATACACATAGGCAATTCTGAGAAGGCCATCGAATATGACACTTGTTTGATTTCAACTCAATCTCAGTGCATAAAAAGAGGGTATCCTTGGTAACCCCAAACAATACTGCTGGATTGAGCACATCTCTGGTCATGAATACTATTCAAACAAGTGTACATAAATCATGCTGGAGTGCAAGTTATTAATACTGAACTCTAATCGTTGTGGAATTTCCATGGTGGAGTATATCTCCCAGGAGACATTAAATTCATAGTTCAAGGTCAGCAGGGTTTACACACAGAATACTTCTGAAGAAGGATGAGATCTAAAGGACAATTGGAGTCACCTGTCCATCCATGACTTCAGATTTACAAAAAAAAAGCATGTCTTGGTGATGCAATGGTAACCCAGGCAAGTTTTCTTATTTTCGATGGGTGAGGAGCACTACATAAAAAATCCTGTGACATCTTGCCAAGTCTTGTCCTGTTTGGTAAGGTACTGTCAAGCTGTTTCAAGATCTTGTCAAGACTTGACAAGATAATTATTTTCTAGGGCTCCTCCCCCATTGAAAAAAAAACTATAAGAAAATTTGCCCTACGTTACATCACCAAGATATGCTTTTATTTTTTGGGTCGAGGAGAAAGGTTGATTGTATGCAGTACAGAGAACTCCAAAATACAGTGCACCCTGCACACGTAATATGTACAATGCTTATACGTCTGGGTACGAGAATACCTTAAAAGGTGGGGTACAAGCGCAAAACAAAACAATACATAACACAAATTAAAGCGCACCTCAAAACCACAACAATCGGGCTTTCGCTTCCAGTTACCACCATGAGACCCTTCCAGATCATCAGAGCTGACGACACTATCATCCCGAAATTTAAAGCCTGGTAGAACAGCTGCAAACCCAATTTGTTACCAGGAACACAATTTTCCAGACGTAATATTAAAGGTGGTCAGACAAAAGGCAAGGATAATGTCACTCGAACTTTAATTAGTGCTTCCTTTTATTTACCTGCCGCTTGTTCATTCCCTTCACGTCTCCAAAGAGAGCCTCCATTTCGGGCTTGTTTTTAAAAATAAAACCACAGCGTAGTTAGTTAACTATATTAACATGTGGCGAGTAACCAAAGATATCCGGATATCAGACAATAACAATAATTATACTATCCATTGTACTGGTTGGCTTCATACGGCCCGGGTGCGCTAAAAATAACATTCCTACATAGCCGCGCTTGCTTTGCGCTACTCTATCACATGCACAGATGATGATTTAAAAAGGCCTCTTAGTACCTTAAAAAATACAGTAACAGTTCAAATTTATGGGGTCTATGGATCATGTGCGAGGTTTCCGCTCTAGCCCGGATGCCATATGTATATCTATAAGGATCAGTGACATAACTATTCAGCGGAACAGGAAAAGGGCGGTGGTCAACTATACCGACAGGACGCAATTTCTTTTCATTATATTAACACTGGCGATGTATAAATGCAGTTGCCGCTAATAGTGTACTTTTATTTATATTCATAATTTAAACTTTCGGACTACGCCCCGCGTCGAATTCATAGCGATTGCCTGTCGGGTGCACCTCGAATCGCCTCATTGTTTGAACACCTGTTGTGCACAATGGCGGGCCATACATACAATCTAGCGCTCCAAGACATCTCGCTGAAGAGGTAAGCCTAGCAGTGTACGCGTGACACAACTTGCGTACTACATGTAGTTACTTACTGCATGTCAAGTTCTCATATTTTACGCACGCTTGGAACTGCTACACAACACATCACCTTGCTAGCAGTTGCCCTATAGGCCTACAACTTTCACATGTGCTACCGTAAATCCGCCCGCGTCCGTGTAAGCGTGTTTAATTTCTCCTCCCCCGTACTGCTCGGACCGTTAGCTCCAATTGAAGCTAGCTAGCTAGCTAGCTTAGCTAGGCACACAGCGCGCACACTCATGCTCACATCTCCGCACTCCTGCTCCTATTACAAACACACACACGTACACATTACACACAATACGCACATGTACACAACGCAAACTAGAGTAATGTATACGTATTTCCTGTCACAGGTTTCGCCTCCGATATTCGGTAGTCAGTGATTGTTACTATCTCCACTGGGACCAGGCCGTGTGCCCGCAGCTAGCCAGGATAGAGGGATTGGCAAAGGGTGCTGCGGTTGTAACCGGTGTGACCAGATGTACGGACCAGGAAGGCAAGACGGTGAGGCGGGGGCGGGAATGTCTGTGTATATTTTGTACACGTAACCTAAGCTACGCTGCAATACGATACTAGATGTCATCGCCTCCCTCCCCCTGCCGGGATCCTTTCATCTCAATTCTTAGACTTTATTATCACTGTCTGAAATGCTGTATTGTAGGCCACACCCTCTCCGCAAAGCGCGAGGGTGTGGCTACGTCAGACTAGGTGTGCACGGTTGAGTTGTGTAGCTAGGTCGTGGTGCATACAGTTTTTTATGCACCGTTAAAGTTTCAAAAATATTCTACATGTATGCATACATGTATGTGTAAAAATTGTCCAGTCATAACTGATGCCAAACCTCTTAAGCTTATGAAAACATCAATGTTATGATGAATTGAGGGAATTCCCCAAGCCAAGGGCAGTTAGCTGTAGACAAATGGCTGCCACATGCACAGCTAGATGGGAGTAACGATGGCTGCCACATGCACAGCTAGATGGGAGTAAAGATGGCTGCCACATGCACAGCTAGATGGGAGTAGAGATGGCCGCCACATGCACAGCTAGATGGGAGTAAAGATGGCTGCCACATGCACAGCTAGATGGGAGTAAAGATGGCCGCCACATGCACAGCTAGATGGGAGTAAAGATGGCCACCATCCATAAGCACAGACAGAGGGCATCACAAAACTCATTTCTGTAGAGTAATGTTGGATCCACAGGGAAGCTCAACACTTGATGATGTCATCACTATGTGTACTGTAGGCATCTAGTTATTAGTGATATTTATATTGTGGCACGTGGACAACATGACGCTTGTTGGTCACGTCCATGTGGAGCATGTGATCTGTGGCCACTAGTCATGTGATGTTGATCATGCCCATATGGAGCATGTGATCTGTGGCCACTCTTTGATGTTGATGTCAGAGTACAATTTATGCAACGCCACTTCATACATGTATGTGTGGCTTTTGATATTTTATGTGCGACCAACCTTTGCTATGGTCAAACAGAGTTAAGTGGATATGGCACGGCCATTTTTCTTGCTAATGTAAACATGATTTGGAACGTGATCTGTGACATTATGGTCCTGTGCTGATGATCGCATCCTTGCAGCATGTGACCTGTGGCCGCTAGTCATGTGACACATACAGTGAAGTATCAGTGGTGCTTCGTGGTAATGTTGCTCTCTTTGCAGGCCTACCTCGGCTTGTCTGATGGAGAAATGAGTGGAGAGATTGAGTGGAAGTTGGACTTCTCCCACAGTGGACTGGCTGTGAAGAGGATGACCTTTAAGGCGGAGTCTGTAGCAGAGGATGGAGGAGAGATCACCCATGTCCTCACTGGTGATGGGGTGAAGGTGGCTAATTCCCCTCACTTTGGAGGTAAATGGTTACATGGGGGTGTGGCCTTTGAAGGCATGGTCTAGTAGTGTGATCTTGGAGTTTATTGTACTGAGGGGGTGTGGTCTTTGTAGTTAATGTCATTGTGTGTTCTGACACCTTTCTAACCTTGTTACATGCACCTGATTGACAAATCACTGGGCGGGCTGCATCTACTAAGTCTATCAAAAGAATTCGATCCTGCCTCGGCATATTCTGGTCTATTGGGTGATTTTAGTCTACAGTACGTGTACATGCTATAGATCTTTTATCCTCATACACTAAGACTTGGGATGTAACTCATGCAGCTACTGCTGGATACCACTTGGATATCACAGGATACCATCGGATATCACAGGATACCACCGGATATCACAGGGTACCACCGGATATCACAGGGTACCACTGGATATCACAGGGCACCACCGGATATCACAGGATACCACCGGATATCACAGGGTACCACTGGATATCACAGGGCACCACCGGATATCACAGGATACCACTGATACATGTTACCACAACAGACTGCAGAATATGCGTCAAACAGTCTTTGTTGGTAGCATAATTTGAACCAACACCATTCAAGAATGAGTGTTGTTGATACCTAGGGTATGATTGAAGGTCTGGGGACTGTCAAGAGATGATCTATAGTGTGTGTCTATCTGTGTTGTGCGTGGGACGTGGTTATGTTTAGTGGTACTTCATATTACCTATGAGGCAATAGGATTATATTGCCTCCTCACCGATAATATGACAGGTAGCAATCATCTTTCTTCCCATTTCCTCCTCCTTCCTTCTTCTACTCCCTCCTCCCCAGGCCGAACTGCCGAGGTACCTCAGATGTGTGGTCATTCTGTCATCTCTATCAAGACTGTACTTACCCGTGCCTCAAAGGATGCCGTGTTACAGTTCTTACCTGGAGGAGACCCAGATAGCTGTCCCCTGGATGTGACTATCGAGCTAATGGTACATGTGTGTGTGTGTGTGTGTATGGGTGTGTATATGTATGTGTGTATGTGTAAATTGTGTGTGTATGTGCAAGTATCTGTAAATTGTGTGTATGGGCAAGTATGTGTAAATTGTGTGTGTATATGTGCAAGTGTGTGTAAATTGTTTGTGTGTACATATATATATGTCTATGTGTACATCCGTGTATTGTATGTGTATGTCTGTATATTGTATGTCTATGTATATTGCATGTCAATGTCTGTATATTGCATGTGTTATAATTTGGTTCCATGGACTGACATTATTCATGCACACACACACACAAACACACACACACAGGTGCCACGTAATGTAGATGTGTACATTGGTGAGATCTTACTGGGCCTCAAGTATCGCCCACAGAAGTCATGTGACAGGGAAGGTGACCTCCCCCAGTTGGATGTTGAAGAGGACAGTGGGCAGCTGCATGTTCACATAGTGGAGGGAGCAGGTATATGCAGTGAAGACACGCACCAGCCTTTCAATGCCTTTGTGAAATGGTGAGTCTTAGAAAGAAGATATCTACATGTGCACATGCATTTGATCTACAGCCTCACTACTGCACTACCTGTCATCTACAGCCTCACCATTGCACTACATGTCATCTACAGCCTCACCATTGCACTACATGTCATCTACAGCCTCACCATTGCACTACATGTCATCTACAGCCTCACCATTGCACTACATGTCATCTACAGCCTCACCATTACACTCTCATTTTACCTCCACTGTACATCTTCATCTCATCTGCACCTTCACTCACTCCCTTACCTCTCCACCCTTCAAAACCTTCCAGTACAGTCCTGCCTGATCCCATCCACACCTCCACCTATCCATCCACACCTCCACCTATCCATTTATACCTCCACCTATCCATCCACACCTCCACCTATCTATCCACACCTCCACCTGTCCATCTACACCTCCACCTATCCATCCACACCTCCACCTATCCATCCACACCTCCACCTATCCATCAATCATCAATCACTTTCATTTCCACATCCTATTCCATCCACACCTTTTGACCCTCATCTTCCTCACCTCCTCCTCCCCCTACCAGTACTGTCCTGCCCGAGTCAGAACACAGCTGCCCTCCTAAGCAGACCTCACCACGTCAGAACGTGTACCCCACATGGACCAAGGAATTTGTGTTCCCCGGGCTGTCCAAGACAACCCTGATGGAAGGGGGCATCGAAGTGATGCTGTATGACTACCACAGGCTGCACAGCAATGTGAACATTGGGGGTGTAAGGTTGTGCATCCCTAAGTTAGCCAGTCATGTGGTCTCCCCAAGGAGTCTTGAGCGAGAGGCATCTCTAATCTTGTTTGGTCAATCTGCAAAGAGAGATTGTGAGTGTATCCATCACACCTACGTTCCCCTACACACCCACCTCTACATATGTACACACCCACCTGTACATATATACACACCCACCTGTACATGTCCACCTCATACATGTATGTAAAGAGGACCAGCCATCAACCATTTTCCGAACATTTTAGGAAATTTCCGACCAATATCCTGGTACTTCCGACCATCTTATGCCTTTCATATAAGTGTGTGGCATGCCAGTACTAATGAGTTTAGGCAGTGAGAATATCATTTATGTAACTCAACTTGGCCCGTCCCACGAATGGCGATTGCTAGTGCTGCCCACAAGTGATGGAAAACTCAAGATTCTAGTATTCCTCACACACAAGTTCAGTGCAGGCAGATGCATGCAACTTGCGTGCGTATGTGTTAATTGTTATATATGTGCTAGTAACTTGCACAACTAACGTTGATTCGCGAGTAACTTACGTGCATGAACAAGACAGCCCTGGCTTGCCGCCATGCACTCTAGCCCTGTGGGTACTTGCTTGTAGCGTGCATATATGGGATAGTTTACGAGAAAAGGGACCTAGCGTGTATTATAAAAAAGTATAATAAAAATGCATTACGTTTGATTTGCTATAACTTCCGAACAGTTAACGCTATCAACTTCCTATTTTCAACACTTCATACTGCACCATTTCTCTATGGTAAAATACATTTTGGAGTCTTGCACTTGCTCCGTGCCAGTTTGCAACGTTCGATACCCCACTGGGTTCAAACCCGCCATAACTTTCGGTAGGAGTAATCAATTCGCTTCAAATTCGGTTTGTAGGTAGAGAGGTCCTATACCTATCGATTTGTTCTGTTCGTTGATTTTAATGCCATCCATTACGGAGATACAGTTGAACAAACTACGTGCCCATTTTCGCGCTCGATTCGCGCCAATGATTTGGGCAAATTGCGTTCCGCTCAATGTATGGGGAGGCGGGGATTATAACATTGGCGCGAATCAAGCGGGAAAACGTGCACGTAGTTTGTTCAACTGTATCTCCGTAACGGATGGCATAAAAATTAACGAACAGAACAAATCAATAGGTATAGGACCTCTCTACCTACAAACCGAATTTGAAGCGAATTGATTACTCCTACCGAATATTATGGCGGGTTTGAACCCAGTGGGGTATCGAACGTTGCAATACTGACACGGAGCAAGAGCAAGACTCCAAAATGTATTTTACCATAGAGAAATGGTGCAGTATGAAGTGTTGAAAATAGGAAGTTGATAGCGTTAACTGTTCGGAAGTTATAGCAAATCAAACGTAATGCATTTTTATTATACTTTTGTATAATACACGCTAGGTCCCTTTTCTCGTAAACTTTCCCATATACATATTAAATGTAACTTTAATGCACAAACGTGGTGAATAGTTGTACAATGAAATATGCAAATAAAAAAATAATGGCCGACAGTTTCTTAAAATGCCCTACCTAATTCAACTATTGCTGGCCATTTGGGCTGAAATTTTCCTCTGTATGTACACACCTACCTGTACATGCATAGAAAATATGCATAGAAAATATGTTCTCACCAAATCCACGTTTATGCTCCAGTACATGCAAAAACTATTCATAATTCATAACCACTATTAATAAGTATCAATAACTGATAACGTTTATGACCTCTCCCACATAGTGCCTCGTCCGTTGTCTATGGACGTAACACCCGCTGCAGAGGAGGTGGATCTGAACCGAATTCCTCGTTCAGCCAGCTCCCATGTGAACAAGGGCTGGACACTGTCCCCTCCCTCCGACTCCCCACTGTTCAAGAGAAGAGAGGTGTCCTCCCCTCAGCTATCCTCCAATCTCTCAAAGTCAACCTCCATGCAACTCTCCCCCCAGCCCTCACCTAGAAGTTCTCCTCGGACATCACCTCGGAGCTCCCCTAGGACCTCACCAAAGAACTCACCAAGAAATTCACCCTTTGCTGGTAGGAAATCGCCCATTGCTTATTTGAAAAATCTTCAGCAGAGGTCGTTAAGTAAGTCCACCCCTGTGAACGACACGGACTATGTACATTGGTGGATGGACTCCACCATCACTGAGGTCCAGCACTGGAGGGACGTGTTGGAGGGGGAGGGGAGGTGGGTGTACTGCTGGCATGTGCTCAGACCAAAGCTGCAGTCTGCCTCCTCAAGCTGAGGACATGAGCCAGCTGTGGACGTGAAAGGGTTCCCAGACCACTCACTACTTCATATTGCCATTTGTGGGTGCCTGTGTATAGTTGTCTCGTGGTATGTGCACAACGTTATTTAAACCTTAAATTTACACTTTAGTAGCAACCCAGTGCTAACACGAATATTATAACTGATTAAAGTATCAATAGCATATGCAGAGACGTGCATGTATAGCATATGCAGATATGCAGAGACGTGCATGTATAGCTGGGTATTTGGCTTGCCTGCACCGGCAAATAAAAAACTTGCGCTGTCATTGATAAGAAATGTGTACCCCAATTGGAATGAAATTTGTCAGAATTGGTACTACAGCACAGTTATATGAAGTAGCTCACAGAACAGTGTAAGGACTTTTGTGTTTTTGTTGTCCTCATCAATGCTGGCGTATTAATCACTTGATTTCTGGAGTCAGCCGCCGTGGGAGAGGCTACTGTAGTGTGCGCACATCTCACGATATGCTAGGACTTACATGGTTAAATCAGATGCTTCGTGCAACATGACTTGTAATGGGCACAACCTAAGTATCATTTATCAATCCACAGAACTTCTTTAACATGAGACATTCAGGAATGCTAACGTGGAATATAAGTTAAAAATTATACAGATTATTTGAAATAAGTATAGCTGGCCCTAGCCTCGTCCCCAGGCCCTGTTTTATTAAAGTTACGGGGGGGGAAAACAGGGCCTGGTAGACACTGCCAGGGTCGAAGCGCGCATGCGCTAGTTTGTCCCAGAATACCTGGGGTAACCGTAATTTCCTTTTGGAAACCATTCCGTATACTCATCTGATTTCGCGATGGCATATTCTGTTGAGTTCCGAGAAGCGGTGGCTTATTCTTTATCGAGCGAAATCAGGTGAGCAGCATACGCCATCGCGAAATCAGACGAGTATACGGAATGGTTTCCAAAAGGAAATTACGGTTACCCCAGGTATTAGTGTCTACCAGGCCCTGTTTTTCCCCCCGTAACTTTAATAAAACAGGGCCTGGGAACGAGGCTATGCTGGCCCATGTAGCATGGTCGATACCTCCTTCACCAATGTCAGGAGTCAGTACAAGTGTTTAGTCAATTCAACAAAGATGTTCTTCACTACTCTGAGCTATCTGCAGCAACTGAGCTAACACTTCCCAGGCCCGTAGCCAGGTTGTGTGTTGGGGGGGTGCAAAGTATGTTATAAGTGGACTCAACCAGTGGTGTAGCCAGGATAATACATGTAGCAATGCATGTATGTGTGTGGTTCTAAGTATTAAGTAAATCTGGCCAATGTGGAAATGCCGTAAGAATGAAGCGTCGCGAATTCCTTTGCATTTGAATACAAAATTGCATGCAAGACATAACAATTTGCAATAGTTGCCCAGGACAATGCACAATTCAAGGCAGCTCCCGCTACAGGTGTATCAAATATTAATAGCAAATGCGGTTATAGTCTTCCTCTACTACATGTAGTCCTATTTACTACTTGGTAAAGGAAGGCTGGTACCACATTTTCATTATTTGGGTCATAAAATCTGGCCATGCAATGCCATAGGATTGAAGTGTGACAAATTTTTTGCAATTGAGTACAAAATTGCAAGACTTAAAAAAACATTGGTTAAGTTGCAAAGGTGCTGGGGCAATGCACAATTCAAGGCAGCTCACACTATACAGAATCTGATGTACATTACTGTATGAAAGCAAATATCAGTGGTAAAGTCTTCCTCTCAGTTGTACTGCCAGAATAGTCCTATTTACTACTACAAAGGAAGGCTGGTACAACATTTTCATTATTTGGTTCATGTAGTAAATTTGGCCAATGCCATAAGAATTGAAGTGTCGCAATTTTTTTTTTTTTTGCAATTGAAAATTATTGATTAGTAAAATGGCGGTGGTTTGCAGGTGGTTTGTGGTCTTATTTGTTGAATTCTTTGGATCATGGAGCGTCGATCATGAATCGAAGTCCGCAGAGTATACCGAGTCGCCGTCGGAAGTGTTGCCGCTGCAACGTTAACGGCGTCAATGCCAGATGTAAGTCTTGTGCGTGCGCTAAAGCGGGTCGCGCGTGTAACGATTGCCTACCGTCAAAGCACGGTTGTTGTCATAACTATGCTAACTCTATCACTGCTTCTGAAAGCAACAGGACCGCCAATGATTTTTCCAGCTCACAACCACTTCCCCAGCATACGTCCTCATTCCCCGATTCCCAGCAGCTGCCTCTGTCTCAACCACTTCCGCAGCTGCCACCTAGTTCTACACCTTCATCATTCATTACTCCTTCACCTGGATCTTTAGTTGCCCATCCTTTTGATAGTCAAAACCAGCTACATGTATCAGCATTAATCCCAGAGCCCAAATCACCTGGACAGGGTCCTTCCTTTCCTTCAGGCTCCCACTTCACCCTTAATGAGTTCCAGTTCCAACAATCCTTGGCCCCTTCCTCCCAGTGTGGGTCACAATCTCCAACTTGTTGCAAGTGCTACACCTCAGGTGCTCGTTGCACATCTTGTAAGTGTTGTCGAGAGGGGCACCCATGTGTGAACTGTTACCCGGGAAGAAGTGGGAAATGTGCTAACATTGTTCTCTCAAGCACTGTCATCCTACCTGCATCTATACCACAATTAGAGACTGTTCTCCAACCCAATAGCTTGAATTCTCTTTCCAACAATCAGGGACAAGATTTACAGCCATCTATGCCTTGGACACCCTCGCCTCAGAGTCCACCGTCTCTCACAGAAGAACAGGATTACAATGTCACTAGGCCACTCTCTCTCAACACCCCCTGTAACT
Organism: Spongilla lacustris; assembly: GCA_949361645.1. Classification (NCBI taxonomy): domain Eukaryota; kingdom Metazoa; phylum Porifera; class Demospongiae; order Spongillida; family Spongillidae; genus Spongilla; species Spongilla lacustris. The sequence continues at coordinate 2,733,779 of OX442417.1, read as the reverse complement.
CTGCAATGACTCCACACACACCTTTTCCATCATTGTTTGCTCCACTACCATGCCTTAGCAATGGCCATTCCAGTCCAGACACTTCTATTTTGGAATTAACAGCTAATGATCCACTGCCAACACAGTCACATGTACGTGATGTACTACCTGAGCAGAGTGAAGTCCCGTCCTCTAGCCAACACCCCCATAAGAAATCCTGTCCAGTCCAAGGCTGCCAACAACTCATTGCTCCCACCATGTGGCGTCAACATATGACCTTACATGCTCAAGGTTTCTTCTCTGGTGCAGTACCTGGCTCTTGGCTTCAAGAACAAGATCTTTTCGTTTGTCCCAATTGTCAGCAGCTGGTGGCTAATTCACGCCATTCTTCTCATCTTCGCAAATGCACACATGCCACTGCTGCACCTCCCAGTCTGTCCCCTCTCGGTGTCCAAGTAGCCGATCCTTCACTTTTCCCCCTACCCACATTTGAATCTGTGTGTAATCTACCTGGCCGTACAGTTCGGCACATCCCTTTGAAGGACAGACTTTCATTTGCTCTTGTTTTGTCTTCTGCCTTGAGGTCTGCTGTGCATGACAACTCTGAGGATGCTTGGCTGAAGCTGTTAATGCTGCCTAAATGTGTTCTTCTTGCTCCAAAGCGTGCAGGCAGACATCACAAGCCTGTGTCTATCAGTCGTCTATGCGCCCAATGGTCCAAAGGTGAGTTTAGAGCACTATGGAATAGAGCATCCAATCATTCCCCTGGCCCCATGCGTCCTACCTCTAACCACAAATCTTCAAATGTCCAGACAGCAGTTTCTCTTGCTAGGGAGGGACTTTTATCTAAGGCCTGTCAGACTCTAACTTCTTCTGGCCTGGCCCCCGACAACAACACCACATGGAATCTATTGGTCTCCAAGCATCCCAAAGGAACCCCTCCCACTCCTCCCACAGCACCTCTCTTAGCTGCCCCTTACCTTCCACCAGACTTCAACATCATGGCCGTATTGCACTCCTTTCCAAAGGATGCAGCGTGTGGCCCCTCAGGTCTCCGCATACAGCATCTGATAGAAGCAGCAGAGGTTCCCCTTCAGTTCCCGATCTGTGCTGTACTTAGGGAGGTGGTTAATTTGCTTATCTCGGGCAAGGTTCCTGTACATGTGGCTAGGTTCCTTGCAGGGGGCAACCTGGTGGCGCTGGAGAAGAACAAACCCAACTGCCCCCCCGACATCCGGCCTATTGCAGTTGGAGAGGCTATTCGGCGTCTGGTTGGGAAATGCCTATGCTCCATGACTAAGGCAAAGGCCCATGACTTCCTCGCTCCTTTTCAACTTGGGGTAGCTTGTCAAGGGGGTGCAGAAAAGATTATTCATGGCCTCAGAAGCTGTGTGGACGAACATTGGCAGGAGGTTGATTTTGCAGTATTGAAGATCGATTTGCTCAATGCATTTAATCGGGTATCAAGGCAGGCCGTCCTGAATGCGTGTGCCCTTCACATCCCAGAGCTGCTCCCATGGTCTCAATGGTGCTATGGGCAACATCCCGCTTTGTGGCACTCTTTGGGTACTATTTCATCAGAAATAGGTGTACAACAAGGCGATCCCCTAGGTCCCCTTCTTTTTTGTCTTGTATTGCAACAGATAATATCAGCAATTGCGGAGGATGTTGACTGTGAATCGCTATTGTTTCACCACTGGTATACTGATGATGGTGTTGTTGCAGGGCCCGTTGCAGCCATTACTCAGGTTCTCGCCATCATCCAAGAACACGGACCACCACTCGGCCTCAATATCAACATCGCCAAATGTGAGTTGTTCAGTTTGAGGGATCTAAGTTCTTTCCCAGAGGAGATGAGGCGATCGAATGTGCCACACTTTGAGATCCTGGGGGCTCCCATAGGGGATTTAGTGTTCTGCGCAAAGTTTGTAGCGCAGAAACAGTCAGAGGCTTCCAAGTTGCTAAAGGAGTTAGAAGCTGTGGGTTCTATCGACCCCCAGGTAGCCCTACTTCTTCTCAGGCAATGTGGGAGCTATTGCAGACTAGTTCACTTAGCTAGGAACACTCCACCTCTCCTAGTCAATGAGGCCTTTGCCTTGTTTGATGATGGTGTGCAGCAATGCTTTTCGGAATGCACTGCAGTGGATGCTTCCGCTGCCACCTGGCAACAGGCTCAACTTAGCTTGAAAAGAGGGGGTTTAGGGCTTCGGAGCTAAGTTTCCACTCTCCTGCAGCTTACATTGCATCATTTTTGTCCTCAGGCCTTTCTCCATCATCAGGTAGGTATTTATCCTCGTCATTGCACCTTTACAACAGTTTAGTAGACCCCCAAGATTCTCTCACCCCTGAGGCTATAGGTGATTCTCCTCTTTCACAGAAGGTTCTGTCTTCCAAGATAGAAGAACAACAGTTCAATAATCTTTTTCACAATGCATCTGTGACTGACAGGGCTCGTCTTTTGTCCATTTCCTCACCTCATGCCTCTGCTTGGCTGTCAGTCACTCCCTCCCCACGACTCAACCTCCACTTGGAGCCTGCTGAGTTTCAAGTAGCACTTAAGTGGTGGTTGGGTATTCCTGTGGTCCAAGGCCAAAGTTGCCCTCACTGTCCTTCCTGTGTGTTGGATGACTTTGGCCATCACTCCCTCACTTGCAAACATGGAGGGGATGTGGTTTCGCGACACAATAAGCTCAGGGATGTGTTTTATGACTTCTGCCAACGTGCTTGCTTGGGTCCACGTCTGGAAATGGGTTGTGGGGCGGGATCTGATTCTCAATCCCGCCCAGCAGATGTTCTTGTTCCTAACTGGGACCTTGGCAAGCCGGCTGCCTTTGACTTGTCCGTCACGTCTACGCTACAATCAAGTGTTCTGCTAGAAGCGAGCGTGACGGCTGGTTCGGCAGCCCTGTTGGCTGAGAACAGAAAACACAACAGCAGCAACAAAAAGTGTGATGAATTGGGGTGGGCTTGTATCCCACTTGTTGTTGAGACTTACGGGTGTTGGGGGGCTGAAGCAGTGGCAGCATTATCAAAGCTTGCAGGTCGTCTCTCCATCAGGAATAATGAACTAAAGTCCAAGACCATTTTTAGCCTGTACAGCCGCCTAGGGTTGACATTAGTAAGGGCGAACTGTAGAGCTATCCTATCTAGGTTAACATGACTGTTAAAGGACTTACTTTAGTGTATATAATAATAAATGTGCATTTATTCCTTTCATGTATTCTCTCATTATTTGACTGTATATAAAAATAAAATAAATTCAAAAGCTCTATGCAAAGCTGCTGGGGCAATGCACAATTGCAATCACATGCATAGCATACGGCAGCTCACCCTGCCTGCAGATATACATGAAAGCAATGCGGTTATTACATATAGTACTATTTACTACTTGTTAAAGGAAGGCTGGTACCACATTTTCATTATTACAAAGTAGTACTGAAATCTGGCCATGCAATGCCGTAGGATTGAAGAGTCGCAAATCTATTTTGTAATTCAGTACAAAATTGCAAGACCTGGCAAAAGTTGCAAAACTGATGTGATGGAGGAGCTTACAGCTATATAGTGCTCCTAGTTCCCAGACCCTCCCATACCATCCCTACATGCAGTATAAAAACTATTCCGCTCTGTTACTAGTTAGTTCCATGCCCTTATAATTTCCCTCTCCAGACCACCCTACAGGCCTATAGCTATTGCCGGGCCTTGCCATGCCATATACCTCAGACACCGTGCCACAGTCAGCAAATTCTTTCGGTTAGATGCTTCGTCACCAGCTGCAGTCAGCTTTTACACAGATGGAACGGAACACTACATGCGTAGATACATATCACGACCTTCATCTTTAGTTAGTGGATTCAAGACCTCTTTTGAAACCATTGTGGCCAATGAGTTATTTCCTTCGCACCAAACATTGTGGTCATATGGTTGGGGGAGGGTACTTGAGAACTGACTTCGATTCTATATGTGATATATAATTATCCATACTGGGTATATGCACACAATTTTATCAGTATATCCTTTTTCGAGGTGGACCTTGGGCAAAAAGGGTCGAGCCATAGCCCGAATTGATCCCGTACCAGTGCTCTTACATGCATTCGATTGTGCACATGGCAGTTCTTATTAATATATGTGTAGATTGCACAATAAAGTGAACAATATTCATAGCCTGCAAAGCGGACCTTGCATCCAGTGGGGGGGTGCAATTGCACCCGTTTGCACCCCTCTGGCTACGGGCCTGCTTCCAGCAGCTAAGCAGGCCTCACTTAACCTGAGCCATGATGGCCTCACTTCATTGCCACGCTCCTGCTGCATACATCTCATCTCTAACCATGTCGGTGCCTTCAGAAAATGATGCCAAAGGACCACCTTTACTGCAGTGATTGCTTACAATGCCATGGTCGGTCAGCCAGATGCGATCTCGGTTGAAAGTGTTACTAGATGCCAGCATGCACACCATCCTCTCACATCAAAGAAGCTGACTGCAATTCCATGCCACCACTGTGACAAAGGCCTGATTGCAGGCTAATTCTGCACCCCAAGCCTATGGATGGCTTAAGGTGCAGCCGTCACCAAAGTTAGGCATTGCGTTAATGCCTGATGAAGCATAAATCATTTATATGTCATTCAGGTGGTGACGTAGTCACAAGCTGCAAGGCACAACAGTTGTTGTGACGGCTTCGCAGATTTCTGCCATTGGGCTTGTCTTGCTCCTGAACTTGAAAGAGGTAGTGGGCTTACCTCAACAAAGGACATATAGGCTAAGACCTAATAAACATGGGAAACCCTTCCTCATGATCAAGTGAGTGCTTTAAGAACCTAGGGAATGGCTAATCGCGACCGATTACTATGGAAAACAACGAGGCACACAAAATAACGCCGTATGCTGGCTTACATTTGATACCAAGAGTGTATCGGGCAACCCTTTTGTTCTGTATTCTAGCAATAAAGTCCTAAATACCTTGCAAACAACTTTACAAAGCGCGCGTCTTCTTAAGCACTCGTAGAGAAATCCTAAATACGGTCACAATTTTCGACGAGATTTAGATTTAGCCTTTCAAAATTGGATGAGTGGGAGTGGATGGCCAAGCGCCTAGCAATTGCATGTCAGTTGATAATGTTTCCTTTGCAGTGATTCCCCATCAGCCTCCATATGCCTCCAGTCCTCCACTACGAGAGGTACACATCACCCATATCCAACCTCTTTCGAGACAACCCAAAGCATTGTTTTCTAATTTCTCTTGTTCACCCACTGCAGCTGAGGCACCTGAGGTCTGACCAGCATCTGAAATCAATGAATTATCGAGGGGATGTATAACCTACATGCAGTGCTGCAGATCGAGACAGTGACCAATTTGGTATCAAAATGACATATATACGTACGCCACTTGTAGAAGATATTGCACAGTACGTGTATTGGCATATTGTCAGTCCTAGCTAGGGGATCCAAAGGGTGCTCTGATGGAGGTGCACAAGCGTGGTGAGGTGTCTATAACCCTAGCCACCCCTTGATCACCCACATTTGATGCTCATCAAATAGGGTCTCTTTTAATAATGAAAATCGATTTTTCGGAATACTTTAAAAACACTACTCGAATTTTCTGGTTTTTCCGGATCTGCATGAAAACAGTCGATTAGTCTGAATACTTCAAAAAACATAAATGATTTTTCCAAATAGGTTTTGACAATTTGCCAGCCGAATACCTAGGTTATTCAGGTTTTCTGCTCACTAGCAAAGCGCTGGTTTAGCTTTTGGTCCATCGATTATGCATGACAATTATTTTTTAAACCGGAAATAACCGGTTATTTTAAAACAAACAACCTTAACCGACCGGTTATTTTTTAAACAATCGCCTTAACCGTAACCCCAACTGCATGAGCCAATAATAGTAGCAGCGTGTAGGCTGATCAGTAATATAGAGCTTCAAAACAGAGGAACTGCTGCAATACTAATTCAGTTGTGATTGGATTTCATTGAGCTAGTGTGTAAAAGCTGGCACATGTACAAGTCTTGATTTTAATTATACCGCATACCGTATACAGTAGCATTTTCATTATTTCTATTCATCAAAAAGAAGGGCTTCTGCCTAAAGCTGTGTGACCCCCAGTCTGCGATTATTCTCCTCAGGCGTCAGGGTATGTACTGTGCTTCATTCTACAGTCCAGCACATGTAGCACATTCACTGCTGCATCATTGGAAGCATTTGCCATGCGGTTTGATGGTGTGCTTTACTGCTTACATGTAGAGTGCTCACTGGAGATTGAGCTACTTGCAATCAAAAATCATGTTCCCCGTGGAGAGAAAGGTTGGGTATGGAAATGAGGCGCACCAAGCTTTCTAAAGGGTTGCAATTAAGCTCACCATTAAGACAAGTCTTTTCAGTCTGGCCTGGGCAACAACACATCTGAGTGATATATATCTTAAGAGGAGAGACCGGGCATTGGCCCACACTAGTGTTAAGTTCAGGTGGCCATATACAAGTTAGAGACCACCTTGGACTTGGGGGTGTTGGTCCTTGCATGTGGCAAGGAGTGAAGTAAGTCTTGAGAAGGCTTCTATAGCTTCCCTGCCCCAAGCTCCATATGATTCCACCACAAGCGGAATGTAAGTCCATCCCAGCTCAGAGCACTTAGCTATAGCATCATTAGTCGAGTGCTTTCTTAGCTCTGCGGCAACTGCTGCTGAGACCCACTTCAGAGAGAAGGGATGGGTTTAGCGGAGAAGTCACAGAAAGGTCAAAAGCAGCAGGCTTGCCACAGAGCCAATTCGAAGCTATATACAGGATGTCAGCAGGACATGTGTACAGTGGTCCACTGCCAGCTTCTGCCTTGGCACTGATGCAGGCACGATGGCACTACATCTCTGAGCTTATTGTGCCTGCATGGATACAGCATCACCACCTCGCTTACAAGTCAAGGCATGGTGACCTAGGGGATCCAAAGGGTGTTCTGGGCACAAAGCACAGGGAGGAGAGCCAGGTGAGGTGTCTAGCCCTATAGCCACCACTTGATGGCCATTTGGTGTTCATTGGGATCTAGACTTAGACCCAGGCCTGGGGAAGGGACAGCTGAGAGCCATGAAGAGGCATGGGGCGAAGACACTGACAGGAGATGAGCCTTGTCAGCAGTAGAGCTCTCTGAAAGAAGAGAGTTAAATTGAGTAGACTCAGTATGCGTAGTAACTGTTAAACTATGAATTCAATTAATTGAGTAATGCCAAAGTAAACTATGGATCCTCCTCTCCCTAATGGTCAGCCCTTTGCAATTTAGTGTTTGCTGTGCATTAAACAATGTAGCAGATTGGTGCATGCACACCTATATAGCTACGTCAGTGTCGCACTCTTCGTCTCTTTGAAATTAAAGATATACCTACAAAATTGAACAAAACCCAGCTCAGCTCAAACCAACAACAATCAACAGCCTTACGCATATCATCAGGATCAGGGCTGACCACACTAACATCGCAAATCTGTACGCTGAATAGCGCTTGTTTCACATTCATTACTAGGAACGCCTCTTCCAAACGTCGAACAATGCTAGCTAGACAGGATGCAAATTCTTTAATTTCCAAAATCTGACATAAAATATGCATGCGAGCACGTACTTGCATAATCTAACCAATTGCAAGTGTTAGGCCGAACTATTGTGCAGCAATGGCAGGTCATACGTATAATCTAGCGCTTCAGAACATTTCGCTGAAGAGGTTAGCCGAATTGCAGCCGTATATATGCCGTGTTGTGTGCCATGCACATGTACATGTATACACGTAGTCAGTGTGCGGGCATCTTCCCACATAAGCTGCCGCATTCTAATCTAGTAGCTGGCACGGCTCATTGCTATATACTTTGTATTCCAATACCATCGCCATATGTATAGCTCACGCTTTTAGCTTGCCCTGCCATATAAATACGCGCGCAGGCACACTTAACTTGTTCTTACTCGAACCATAAATCCGGCCGTTGAACATTGGCCATGCATCAAAGACTGGAGATATTGCACGCACTATTGCATACAAACCAGCACACGCTCTAGCGGCTCTAGCGCTCCTACGCGCCCAGCTCCCATACAAGAGTAGGGCCTCTAGCTAGTCCGGTTCTACGGTTTTAAACTGACCACAGAATGGGTTTTTTTAAACGGACTGTATATACGTCAACGCATCGTCGAGAGGACGTTTTAACACTCTCTGGACGTTTTAACACTCTCTGGAATCTGAAGCCAAACGACTAAAGCAAGAATTAAATGACCGGAAGTTAGCACTAAATGAGCCAAAACTAGCCTGGCCTGGTCGACACTAATACCCCGGTAGTTACGGTCATTACCGGTCGCGGTAAAGGTTGTGAATTTGTGATAAATTAAATCTTGCCCATCGGCCATCGCGCGTTCACCAATCTTTGCGGTGGTAGCACACACTTTAATACTTATTGTAAAGACATAGTCGTTCTAGAGATTCTTCGACCTGTTGGCCAGACCCTAGTATTACCAGATATGGTATTGGGTTATACATAGGTTTGGGTCTGGGTACGAGCCCACCACCCGGGACCTATTCTCGTGCCCAGACCCAAATACGTCACAGCGGCCAGTTCACGCATTATAACCGGACCACATACACACGCTAATGTGGTGTATTCTGTGACTGTTACTATCTCCACTGGGACCAGGCCGTGTGCCCGCAGCTAGCCAGGATAGAGGGATTGGCAAAGGGTGCTGCGGCTGTAACCGGTGCGACCAGATATACGGACCAGGAAGGCAAGACGGTGAGGCGGGGGCCGGAGTGTCTGCGTATATATTTTGCATTAACGGAAGTGCTTGAATGTGTACGTGTTATTGTATATGTCAGTACATTGGCTTTTTGCAGACACATATGTATATGCATCGCCATGTTTGATGATGATTGCATAAAGATAAAGCAACACTCTGACTATTCTCCCAATTTTTTTTTGTGTAACAAGCATAATAGGACACAGCTTGCATTACATAATTTACATGCCCGTATGTAGTGTGATGTTGATCAGGGTTGAGGTATTAGTAGAGTATATTGGAAATATAATATGGTCAGAATGAAGCTATATGTAAGCACATTACATCAGATACATTGAGCTGCCTTCCTCTGCATAGCGAGGAGGTATGGGAGAGTGCTTTGGAGCCAACCGGCACTTTTAATTCTGCATCGAAGCCTTTTATTATATACAACAGTATAGCTATATTGATGATACAATGCAAAAAATAAAAAGAAGTTATAACGACTTTGTTGACGCTTAATCACTCTACGATCCTACATTAACCCTACCTGATATGTGGTCCTGTACATGTATACGTAATCAATTGCCACTTGATGGGCCACAACCTCATTATAATAGAGCTTTTCCCACAGCATAGTGCTGTGGGAATTGGGAAAGGTAAAGTCAGGTGGGGGGGGGGGGGGGGGGGGGGGGGGGCTGAGAGATACTTCCACCCCCCCTCCCCCCTCCCCCGGGGTTCTGACGCCTATGCTCAGTCTTACTTATTTACTTCCTAAGATAGGTTCAATGTTGTTGTCTGAATTTGCACCAGTCCATCACTATGCTTCATGGTAATGTTGGTCTTTTTCAGGCCTACCTTGGCTTGTCTGATGGAGAAATGAGTGGAGAGATTGAGTGGAAGTTGGACTTCTCCCACAGTGGACTGGCTGTGAAGAAGATGACCTTTAAGGCGGAGTCTGTAGCAGAGGATGGAGGAAAGATCACCCATGTCCTCACTGGTGATGGGGTGAAGGTGGCAGATTCTACTCACTTTGGAGGTAAATGGTTGCTGGGGTGTTTGGCCTTTGAAGGTAGTTATAATTTATTGTCAATTCATTGGGAGATGTATTCTTGGGAAGTGCAGTCTTACATGTAGTAAACAACGTCATGTATGTACAGTTCTTCTACTTCCTCTACCACAGTTGATATTCAAGCCTGTATGCTATGTGCAGTGGTATGGTCTCTGAAGGTGTTGTCACTTTTTTTATTTATAAATCTTACACTATAGGCCCAGGCCTACGTTAAACGCTGCTTGCCCATAAGTTATACCATGCCAGCAGGGTACATGCCTACAAATTAATGTTTTGTTAGTCCCAAAGGGAAATGAATTCTTAGCCTCTGAAGCAAAACATAACCATGTAAACATGCGACTCCTCTTCATTCCTTCATAAGTGCATGACAGCCCCTCCATTTGTGTCACTGTATCATCTCTACATGCATGACCACCTCACTCAAGGCTGACCACTCATACCATTTAGAGCAGCTAAAAATATTCTTCTACTCCCTCCTTCCCAGCTCGAACGGCCGAGGTACCTCAGATGTGTGGTCATTCTGTCATTTCTATCAAGACTGTACTTACCCGTGCCTCAAAGGATGCCGTGTTACAGTTCTTACCTGGAGGAGACCCAGATAGCGTCACTATTGAGCTAATGGTAATGTGTTATGTTTACATGTACGTCTATGTGTGTATGTGCATAATTGTATTCTGTGTACATGTGCACAGCATACGCTTCTATGTTTGGAGTGTGGTTCAGTGGACTGACCTTATTCATACACACACACACACAGGTGCTACGCAATGTAGATGTGTACATTGGTGAGATCTTACTGGGCCTCAAGTACCGCCCACAGAAGTCATGTGACAGGGAAGGTGACCTCCCCCAGTCAGATGTTGAAGAGAACAGTGAACAGCTGCACGTTCACATAGTGGAGGGAGCAGGTATATGCAGTGAAGACACGCACCAGCCTTTCAACGCCTTTGTGAAATGGTGTCGTATTTGCTTCCAAAGAGGGAATTAAGATATCTGCTTGTGCACATGCATTTAGATATGTCATGTACAATAATACATACCTCCACCCTCACTGTACATCATCCCCAACACATTCACCTATCCATCTGTGTCCATCCACACCATTCATTCATCTATCCTGGATCAGATCCACACCTTCACCTATCCATTCATTCATGCTATATATTATTACCTAAATATTTCATTTCCAAACCCTCGCTCCATCTCACTTTCGTACCCTTTGCTTCCAAACCTTTCACCTATACATGTTCCCCCCTCCCCCTCCCCCCCTCCCCCCTACCAGTACTGTCCTGCCCGAGTCAGAACACAGCTGCCCTCCTAAGCAGACCTCACCACGTCAGAACGTGTACCCCACATGGACCAAAGAATTTGTGTTCCCCAGGCTGTCCAAGACAACCCTGATGGAAGGGGGCATCGAAGTGATACTGTATGACTACCACAGGCTGCAGAGCAATGTGAACATTGGGGGTGTAAGGTTGTGCATCCCTAAGTTGGCCAGTCCTGAGGTATCTCCGGAGGGTCTGGCAAGAGAAGCATCTCTAATCTTGTTTGGTCAATCTGCGAAGAGAGATTGTGAGTGTGAGAATCACATGTAGGTTTCTGCACCTGTAGATACAAATAGTAGATGTATCCACCAACCTAACCCTGTATAATTTGTACACACCCACTTTTGAAACACATGCTTACACCATATTTACGCACCCACCTGTATGTGTTTGCAACTTATAGCTTTGCTACTAATGCTTCAGTAGTACATACATGTGTGCTTTTGATTCAATGCTGGTATTAACCTCTCCCTCTCCAACATAGTTCTCCGTCCTCTGTCTATAGATGGGTCATCACCGACTCAACAGGAGAATCTCCATCGATTGCCTCATTCAGTCAGCTCCCGCTTAAACCAACACTTGACAATGTCCTATCCATCCGACTCATCTTTGTTGAAGAGAAGAGAGACATCCTCCCCTCAACTGTCCCTAGATCTCTCACAGTCACTTCCCAGATCTTTCCATCTCTCCCCCCAGCCCTCACCTAGAAGTTCTCCTCGGGCATCTCCTCGGAGCTCCCCTAGGACCTCACCAAAGAACTCACCAAAGACCTCACCAAGAAATTCACTCTATGCTGGTAGGAAATCGCCTATACCTTTTTTGAAAAATCTTCAGCAGAGGTCATCGGGTAGGTCCACCCCTGTGAACGACACAGGCTACGTACATTGGTGGATGGACTCCACCATCACTGAGGTCCAGCACTGGAGGGACGTGTTGGAGGGGGAGGGGAGGTGGGTGTACTGCTGGCATGTGCTCAGACCAAAGCTGCAGTCTGCCTCCTCAAGCTGAGGACATGAGCCAGCTGTGGACGTGAAAGGGTCCCCAGACCACTTATATATTGTTGGTGTACCTATCTGAACCTATCTATTGTCTCAGGTATGTGCACAACCTTAAAAGTGTACACTTTAGTAGCAAACCATTGCTAGATCAGTGTAATATGACGATTTATTTAATATATGAAAAATCGGAGGCATGCATGTATAGGTATCAGCATTGCTAGCCGGCACAACCAAAGAACAGTGAACAGAGGTGGCCGAAGGAGAGGGAGGGGTGGGTGGCCCATGGGAGGCTTACTCCACCCACTCCTCACACTATGGCCACGCCCCCTTCCTCACACCTCCACTTGCTTCTTCTCCAAGTAAATACAAAACATTATGTATAAGAAAGTTAGTAGTATATAGGATTTGAAGGCAAAGGTTGTGTAAAAAGGAAGGGAACAAGCGTTGTATGACAAGGAATAACGTAATGATGAATGTTGTTGAATTCATACATTTAATACATATACTAGTCTTAGGGACTCACTGCTATGCTCAAAATGGCACTGTGATGCAACGTATTGGGCCGGGGCTGGAGATAAAGCTAGAAGTTGTTCTTGATGCTACTGAGAATGCATGGCTGTGCATGCATTTAATTCAGCAAAGGGGTTTTCCCAACTTTTCCCTTGCAGTGTTGCCGCGATATATCGCAATTAATTTATTAGTCATATCGCGCGAAATAAACGTGCACGGACGTAAACAAAGATATACAGAAATAAAGATTACGTGCACGGACGTAAACAAAGAAATAAAATTTACAAACGAGCAGAGAATAAGCATACATTTAGGTATAACAGTTATAACAGTTCAGTTTGAGAAATATACAATTGCCAATGCAGCCTTTCAGGCAACTGAGGCAAGGTGCCACGCCCCCACGGGCGCAACGTTTTCTAAAATACCTAAGCAAAAATGCTTGCTTGCTGGTTTAGCTATGGTAGGGACGTATGATTCATGATTTCTCCACCACAACAATGGATCTTATTTTCTGAAATTGATTTCTGCTGACAGGCTGCTTGGGAACATTGCGCAAGCTATCATGTAGCTAAAAAAAAAAACAATTGATTTTTTGTTCCTTCCGAAGCCTCCCATACGGCAGTTTTGAAGGCTTTGCGATCACAACTTCTGTGGTAGCAAGTACATTACACGTATACCTGTACCATATCTTTTGTGGCAAGTGGCAACCATAAAAACTATTCACCCTCAGTACATTTAATAACCAAACCAAGCGATAATTGATCATGAATAATTTAATATATCGCGATTAAATGCTTATATCGCGATATATCGATGATTAAGGTTACTTCGCGTTAACACTGTTCCCTGGTTTCTGAGGTGCTTGTTATGTAAGTGATGCTCAAGGACAATAGCCGCAAGTTGTAATTATGATATCATACAGAAACATTGATTAACTATGTTACTATATGTAGATACTGTTCAGTTCATAATCAATTGTTACTCAATTTTAATGTATCAGATATACTGCAATTCGCCAAAAGTGGGACGTTATTGCGTAGCGGACGAGAGGGACTATTTATATTGCTGTAAGGGCTATTAATATATGTCACGTGTGTGACTATCGTCCCTTCGACGTTCGCTCTCGTCCGCTACGCAATTATGTAATGTATACCACGTAGGACGCAAATTGGTAATAACAGATGACGTATAGAACGCGAGTTGCAGAAGCTAACTAACGGTTAAAAAGGGAGACCGTCAATTTTTGTTGCGAAACGGATTAGTATGTGCGGTCAGCATTTTCACGTAGGACCATACATGTATGGTAGTAACGGTTAAACTATGAATTTCATCGTTGAGTAGTGCCAAAGTAAACTATGGACCCTCCTCTCCCTAATAACGGTCAGCCCTTTCCGTACATGTATCTGCAATTTATATATGGTGTTTGTTCAGTGTGCATGCATGCGCATTAAATAATGTAGCAGATTGCATGGTGCACACATAGCTACGTTAGTGTCACACTCCGGCTTCGTCCCTTTGAAATTAAAGATACCAGCAAAACTAAACAACACCCAGCTCAAACCAATAGCAATCAACAGCCCTATGGCTATGCAATCATCAGGGCTGACCATACTAACATCGCAAGTCTTCAGGTCTTGATAGACTGGATTAAGCGCTTAGTTGCATGTTTCACATTCATTTCGCTCAAGCTAGAGGTTAGCCGAATTGCAACTGCATGATATGCCGTGTTGTGCGCCACATGCATACACATAAATACGTGCGCAGTCACACTTGCATGCATGTTCATGTTCTTATGAGATTCTACTCGAACCATGCATGAATCCGTTGAACATTGGCCTGAATAGTGCGTCCTATACATTTCCAGTCATCATGTAGAAGAGGCGGCGTTCCTATACACGCTTCGAGGAACGCCTCTTCCAAACGCCAGACAGGATGCAAATTCATTAATTTCCGTTATAAAATATGTATGCGAGCACACACTTGTATAATCTGACCAAGTGTTAGGACTATTGTGCAGCAATGGCAGGTCTTACGTATAATCTAGCGCTCCAGAACATTTCGCTCAAGAGGTTAGCCAAGTTGCAGCTAGCTGCATGCATGCCGTGTTGTGTGCCACATATCATGCATGATACACATACACACTGCATGCACGTAGTCAGGGCGGCATCTTCCCACATAAGCTGGTGCCTTCTATAATCTATATAGCAGCTGGCATGGTTCATTGCTATACTTTGTATTCCAATACTATCGCCATGCATAGGTCACTCTTTTAGCATGTACACCATGCACTCCCTGCCATAAAAACCTTAACCGCGGCGCGGTGCGCATGCACACTTAACTTAATTGTTCTTGAATCCATTGAACATTGGCCATGCATCAAAGACTGGAGATATAGCACGCACTATTGATACAAACCAGCACACGCCCTAGCTGTATAGCGCTTTTACGCGCTAATACAAGACATAGGGGTTTCTATACGGTTTTAAACGGACCAACTTTCCCCCCGCTAAAGATAAATGTATCTTGTGTGAGGTAAGCTGCATATTAGAATGGGTTTTTGATGACGTTTTAACACCCTCTGCGATTAAAGCCAAACGCCTAAAGTGAGATTTAAATGACCGGATGTTAGCAGTAAATGAGCCATAGCTATAGCTAACCTGGTCGACATTTGCATCGCTAGTTACGGTTGTGGGAGGCTTAAAGCATTGCACACAAGAGAAAACCTGCATGGTTCTTGATGCGCGGCAAAGGTTGTGAATTTGTGATATCTGGACAAATTACTAATTACTTAAATAAAGTACTTTTTAAAAAATCTGTTGCGGAGCGTGCGTTCACCAATCATTGCGGTGGTAGCGACACGCATCAATACTTATTGTGAAAACGCAGCCGTTGCTAAATTCTTCGACCTGTTGGTCAGACCCTATATGTACGTATGAATATAATAGTCTGGCTACAATGCTACAGGGCTTATTATTTATTATTATTATTATTATTTTTATTGCTTACATACGACACGCGCACGCGTGATTCAAAACGTTATGAGCGGGTAAAATAGAAGTCCCCGGGCCTAGTCTCGTATCCAGACCCAAATACGTCACGATATTGCTGAATTATAACCGGACCACCTACTTCTACGGCCGATGCATGAAGAGACAAACACAGCACACTCTAATGTGGTGTATTCTATAGCCACTCTATCTTAGTCTCGTTCCCAGACCAATATGACGCAATGTTTATCGCATAATACGCTCGCCTCGTATAGGTCTGGTGTTTCGAATGGGGCAGAAGTGTACCAAACCTTGGAATTCGTGCGCACTTTAATTATATATGGGTCTGGTGGCGTCCCATATAAGGTTTTGTGCCAGAGGAATGTAATTATCCTGCTTGCTGATTAACGTACATGAACGTATAGGGTGTGGGGACGAGACTAACTCTATCCATCGTTTCTCAGGTTTCGCCTCCGATATTCGGTAGTCAGTGATTGTTACTATCTCCACTGGGACCAGACCGTGTGCCCGCAGCTAGCCAGAATAGAGGGATTGGCAAAGGGTGCTGCGGCTGTAACCGGTGTGACCAGATATACGGACCAGGAAGGCAAGACGGTGAGGACTCATGAGGGAATGTCTGTGTATATAATATTTTGCATTAACGGAAGTGCTTCAGTGCATCAGTTGAATGTACGTGTTATTGTACATTGTAAACACAGGCGCACATATGCATGCATCGCCATGTTTAATGTTGATTGCACCGGCAAAGATAAAACAACACCCTCGGCCTGACTATTCTACATGTAACATGCATGATAGGACACAGCTTGCATTACATGCCCCACTAGCATATGTATGTAGAGTGATATTAATCAGATATAATGTATTTGTAGAGTTTAATGGAAATGTAAGTTGGTGATCTTGTCAGAATGAACCTGTATGTAAACATACATGCTGTGTTACATCACATTGAGCTGCCTTCCTGGAAAAGGGGTTAAAAGGGGCAGGGCACCCCTCCCACACAGGTAGAAGGTACTGATGGGGGAGTGCTGTAAGCTGTAAGCTCCCCCCCCCCCCCCCCCCCCCCCCTGAGCCCCACAAGCCAACGCTTTGCGTTGAAGCCTTTTGTTATATAAAATAAACAATGCAAAAAAAAAAAGTTAAACTGACTTTGCTGACACTTCATCACTCTGTGATCCGCTTAGCTAGAAGTTACATTAACCCTATACCTGATATGCGGTCCTGTACATGAACGTAATCAATTGCCGCTTGATGCCCCACCACCTCATTATAATTCCACAGCATATAGGGCTGTGGGAAAAGTACAGCACATTGACTAGTTAAGCGAAGTTATAAGTGAAGGGGGAGGGGCTGAAAGATACATCTGCCCCCCCCCCCCCAGGTTTTGGCACCTATGCTCAGTCTTCCTTACTAATTTACATCCAAACACTGATATAGGTTTGATGTTCTTGTCTGATGCTGCACTAGTCCATCACAATGCTTGCTCTCTTTCAGGCCTACCTTGGCTTGTCTGATGGAGAAATGAGTGGGGAGATTGTGTGGAAGTTGGACTTCTCCCACAGTGGACTGGCTGTGAAGAGGATGACCTTTAAGGCGGAGTCTGTAGCAGAGGATGGAGGAGAGATCACCCATGTCCTCACTGGTGATGGGGTGAAGGTGGCTAATTCCCCTCACTTTGGAGGTAAATGGTTGCTGGGGGCGTTTGAACTATGAAAGTAATTATAATTCATTGTTAATTTATGTGTTCTTGGGAAGTGCAGTCTTAGTAAATATCGTCGTGTTTATACACTTCATCAACTTCCTCTACCTCAGTTGATATTCAAGCCTGTATGCGATGTGCAGTGGTATGGTCTCTGAAGGTGTTGTCGCTTAAATCTGAGTTACATGCACCAGGGCACTGTTAAACGCTGCTTGCCCATAAGTTATACCATGCCAGCAGGGTACATTCCTACAAATTAATGTTTTGTTAGTCCCAAAAGGAAATGAATTCTTAGCCTCTGAAGCAAAACATAACCATGTAAACATGCGGCTCCTCTTCATTCCTTCATAAGTGCATGACAGCCCCTCCATTTGTGTCGTTGTGCATCATTCATCTCTACATGACCACATCACTCAAGTCTGACCACTCATACCATTTAGAGCACCTAAAAAATCTTCTTCTACTCCCTCTTCCCCAGGCCAAACTGCCGAGGTACCTCAGATGTGTGGTCATTCTGTCATCTCTATCAAGACTGTACTTACCCGTGCCTCAAAGGATGCCGTGTTACAGTTCTTACCTGGAGGAGACCCAGATAGCTGTCCCCTGGATGTGACTATCGAGCTAATGGTAATGTGTTATGTTTACATGTACGTCTATGTGTGTACAGTGGAACCCCTCTAATGCAGACACCAGTGGAACACACCTAAAGTGTCCTGATTATCGAGGTGTCCTTTATTCAGGGGTTGGAACTATCAATGTAACTTGTTTGGGACCTAGAGGTAGTGTTCTATTTGTCGAGGTGTACGTATTTCAGGGAGTCCGCATTTCGAGGTTCCACTGTATATGCATAATTGTATTCTGTGTACATGTGCACAACATATACTTCTATGTCTGGTGGTTCAGTGGACTGACCTTATTCATGCACACACACACACAGGTACCACGTAATGTAGATGAGTACATTGGTGAGATCTTACTGGGTCTCAAGTACCGCCCACAGAAGTCGTGTGACAGGGAAGGTGACCTCCCCCAGTCAGATGTTGAAGAGGACAGTGGGCAGCTGCATGTTCACATAGTGGAGGGAGCAGGTATATGCAGTGAAGACACGCACCAGCCTTTCAATGCCTTTGTGAAGTGGTGAGTCATGGTTGATATTAGACGATGGTTGCATTAGAATATTCATACATGTGCACATGCATTTTGACATGTCATATACAATAATACACTCAATTTACCTCCACTCCTCACTGTACATTGTCCCCAACACCTATCACCTTCACCTATCCACCCTGTGTCCTTCGATCGTCTATCTTGGATCAGATCCACACCTTCACATTCACACCTTCATATATCTATCCATTCGTGCCATATCTTACCTACCACTTTCATTTTCAAATCCTCACTCCATCCTCACTTTTCGACGCTTCTCTTTCAATCTTTTCAGTACTGTCCTGCCCGAGTCAGAACACAGCTGCCCTCCTAAGCAGACCTCACCACGTCAGAACGTGTATCCTACATGGACCAAAGAGTTTGTGTTCCCCGGGCTGTCCAAGACAACCCTGATGGAAGGGGGCATTGAAGTGATACTGTATGACTACCACAGGCTGCACAGCAATGTGAACATTGGGGGCATAAGGTTGTGCATCCCTCAGTTGGCCAGTTCGGTGGTCTCTCCAGAGAGTCTGGCAAGAGAAGCATCTCTAATCTTGTTTGGTCAATCTGCGAAGAGAGATTGTGAGTGTGAGAATCACACACAGTTTTCTGCACCTGTAGATGCAAATAGCAGATGTAATACGTACACACCCACATTTTGCAGTACATGTACATGCTTACACCATATTTACACACCCACCTGTATGACTGTGTTTACAGCTTATATATACAGGATGTTTCACAATCAAGGAAAATTGTTTATAAATTAACCAAGAGCAGTTAATTAACTTAAAATTGTTGGTAAATGCTCTATTAACTTAAGCTTAAATGTTGATGTAAACAAACTAAAATTAAATTAATAACTAATTTATTAAAATCAAAAACATTATATTAACAAACACGAATTAATAATTCTTGATAACACTTATCAAAACATACTATTTTAGAGGCATTCAAAGCTCCAACATATTCTTGAATTTTTAATACTATCAACTAGGCCGAATTTATTAATAAATTCAAACCACTAAATCGAGATTCAATGGCCCCTAAATCGAGTACATTGCGAAAATAAAAATATCAAGATTTCAATCTTGAATAACTTCTAAATGGAAGCAGTTACTTAAATACAGTTTGCATTTTTAAACTAACCACCAGCCCTACATTTATTAACATGAATAATATTTAATTGAAATAAATAGGGGTTTTGGGACTTTTATTATTGTTAATTAACCATTAAAGATAATATTAATTTTATGTCTTCTTTTGCTGTTAAAACTTTTAACAACAATCACCAGTTAATTAAATGTTTGTGGTTAATTTATAAACAATTTTCCTTGATTGTGAAACACCCTGTATTGGCTGTATAGCGTTGCTACTAATGCTCCAGTAGTGACATACATGTGTGCTTTTGATACAATGCTGGTATTAACCTCTCCCTCTCCAACATAGTTCTCCGTCCTCTGTCTTTAGATGAGTCATCACCTACTCAACGGGAGAATCTCCATCAATTGCCTCGTTCAGTCAGCTCCCACTTAAACCAACATTTGACAATGTCCTATCCCTCCGACTCATCACTGTTGAAGAGAAGAGAGACATCCTCCCCTCAACTGTCCCAAGATATGTCACATTCACTTCCCAAATATTTCCAACTCTCCCTCCAGCCCTCACCTAGAAGTTCTCCTCGGGCATCTCCTCGGAGCTCTCCTAGGACCTCACCAAAGAACTCACCAAAGAACTCACCAAGAAATTCACTCTATGCTGGTAGAAAATCGCCTATAGCTTTTTTGAAAAATTTTCAGCAGAGGTCATCGGGTAGGTCCACCCCTGTGAACGACACGGGCTACGTACATTGGTGGATGGACTCCACCATCACTGAGGTCCAGCACTGGAGGGACGTGATGGAGGGGGAGGGGAGGTGGGTGTACTGCTGGCATGTGCTCAGACCAAAGCTGCAGTCTGCCTCCTCAAGCTGAGGACATGAGCCAGCTGTGGACATGAAAGGGTCCCCAGACCACTCACTACCTTATATTGCTATTTGTGGGTGCCTGTGTTGTTGTCCTGCTGTGTAGCTGTCTTACAGTATGTGCACAACCCTATGTGTACAGTAGTAACCCACCAGAAACCCATAAGAATATTATTATCATTATGTTGAGATGAACATGTAGGTATAATTGCCTTGGAATGGTTATTTAACCAGTTACTTGACAGTGGCCTGGTTTGTTTGCACTGCCTAAACCAAAATAAAAAAAGAAAAAAGAAATGGCAGTCCTAGTTAAATAACCATTACAGGGCATATTGCATGTCAGAATATGTGGTGATCTATTAGTCTAGTACATGTAGCTCACATAGCAGTACAAGGAATGATTGGAAAGGTATTGCCCTGGTGTCATAGGAACTTGACTCACTTTCCAAGCGTAATGCCAGCCAGGTTTGATGGGAAAAAAAAGTTACTTCGGTGCTTTTTTAAGATGAGTTTTATTATTATAAAGACAAGGACATTATAATATATTATTATAATTATAATTATATATATACTGGTATAAGCACAAGATGATAAGCGTAAGCTTCAGTTCAGTTTAAGTTACTACTTTAGCACCTTGGGCTGCTGCCTTTCTAGCTACAGAATCCTCCACAGTATCTTTCCTGCAATCGGTTGCCACGGATAGATTAAACAAATCTTACGATGAGTAAAAATAAAAATAAAAATTTAAAGTTACTTACAGCTTTCCACCGCTACTGACCGTGGCCCACTAGATGATAAGGGTGGCGATATGACCGTGGCCCACTAGATGATAAGGGTGGCGATATGACCGTGGCCCACTAGATGATAAGGGTGGCGATATGACCGTGGCCCTCTAGATGATAAGGGTGGCGATATGACCGTGGCCCACTAGATGATAAGGGTGGCGATATGACCATGGCCCACTAGATGATAAGGGTGGCGATATGACCGTGGCCCACTAGATGATAAGGGTGGCGATATGACCGTGGCCCACTAGATGATAAGGGTGGCGATATGACCGTGGCCCACTAGATGATAAGGGTGGCGATATGACCGTGGCCCACTAGATGATAAGGGTGGCGATATGACCGTGGCCCACTAGATGATAAGGGTGGCGATATGACCGTGGCCCACTAGATGATAAGGGTGGCGATATGACCGTGGCCCACTAGATGATAAGGGTGGCGATATGACCGTGGCCCACTAGATGATAAGGGTGGCGATATGAAAGTGGCCCACTAGATGATAAGGGTGGCGATATGACCGTGGCCCACTAGATGATAAGGGTGGCGATATGACCGTGGCCCACTAGATGATAAGGGTGGCGATATGACCATGGCCCACTAGATGATAAGGGTGGTGATATGACCGTGGCCTGCTAGATGATAAGGGTGGCGATATGACCGTGGCCCACTAGATGATAAGGGTGGCGATATGACCGTGGCTCGCTAGATGATAAGGGTGGCGATATGACCGTGGCCCTCTAGATGATAAGGGGGGCGATATGACCGTGGCCCACTAGATGATAAGGGTGGCGATATGACCGTGGCCCACTAGATGATAAGGGTGGCGATATGACCGTGGCCCACTAGATGATAAGGGTGGCGATATGACCATGGCCCACTAGATGATAAGGGTGGCGATATGACCGTGGCCCACTAGATGATAAGGGTGGCGATATGACCGTGGCCCACTAGATGATAAGGGTGGCGATATGACCGTGGCCCACTAGATGATAAGGGTGGCAATATGACCGTGGCCCACTAGATGATAAGGGTGGCGATATGACTGTGGGCCACTAGATGATAAGGGTGGCGATATGACCGTGGCCCACTAGATGATAAGGGTGGCGATATGACCGTGGCCCACTAGATGATAAGGGTGGCGATATGACCATGGCCCACTAGATGATAAGGGTGGCGATATGACCGTGGCCCACTAGATGATAAGGGTGGCGATATGACCGTGGCCCACTAGATGATAAGGGTGGCGATATGACCGTGGCCCACTAGATGATAAGGGTGGCGATATGACCGTGGCCCACTAGATGATAAGGGTGGCGATATGACCGTGGCCCGCTAGATGATAAGGGTGGCGATATGACCGTGGCCCTCTAGATGATAAGGGTAGCGATATGACCGTGGCCCACTAGATGATAAAGGTGGTGATATGACCGTGGCCCACTAGATGATAAGGGTGGCGATATGACCGTGGCCCACTAGATGATAAGGGTGGCGATATGACCGTGGCCCGCTAGATGATAAGGGTGGCGATATGACCGTGGCCCTCTAGATGATAAGGGTGGCGATATGACCGTGGCCCACTAGATGATAAGGGTGGCGATATGACCGTGGCCCACTAGATGATAAGGGTGGCGATATGACCGTGGCCCACTAGATGATAAGGGTGGCGATATGACCGTGGCCCACTAGATGATAAGGGTGGCGATATGACCGTGGCCCACTAGATGATAAGGGTGGCGATATGACCGTGGCCCGCTAGATGATAAGGGTGGCGATATGACCATGGCCCTCTAGATGATAAGGGTGGCGATATGACCGTGGCCCACTAGATGATAAGGGTGGCGATATGACCGTGGCCCACTAGATGATAAGGGTGCATGGCGATATGACCAATTAAGCTCCTTTTAAAAATTAAAAGCCTCCACTCCAACAACTCCTTATGAGTGCGAGGGCTGAATGGATGTTGCTGTTTCCGATACCTAACGGGTAGTGAACTCTAGGGTTGTACACCTTCCCCCCCCCACCCCCCCCCTCCCAAATGCAAACATTGATACATTAATCATTACCAGGCTATCTCGCATACTTCTAATAAAATAATAATTAAAACACCCATATATTTGCATGGCAGCTAGGAGATTTAGTTTTAAAAAGAGGCACAATTAGTATTCTATTTCTATTGTGAATTTGTGTGCCAAAAAAAAAAAAAAATCATTACCACGTACATGCATGTACGAGAAATTGACTGCTCTGGCGGTGCCGTGGCGCTCCGTGTGTTCTGTCACGTTGCCTTTATGAGCTGATGTCACGCTTAACTTGTTGCGTAATAAAGCTGGTGATTTGTCGATCTTTGCTTTAATTTGTTTCTGTTTTTTTTTTGTTTAGTTATTCATTTTTGGATTTTTTTTTTCTTCCCTCCTCCTGGGGAGTGAGTGCGGACGATAGCACATGCAATGCAGCGTGGTCACAGGGCCGGTGAGAGAGAGAGAGGGGGGGGGGGGGGGGGTAAGCGGGGTTACCTACCCCGGGCCCCAAGGTATAACATATAGGGGCCCCGCGATCCAAAATTGTATTGTATTATGGCTAAACAGTGGTATGCAGTTTAAACGTACATGTACTACGGATGTACAAAAACTCGTATTTGGCCAATCTCAATCATCCCCCCCCCCCCCCCCCCCCCCCCCCCCCCCCCCCACTCGTATTTTCCGGGCCTACGGGGCCCCCAAACACAGGGCCGTAGACAACTTTTTTTTATTTGGGGGTGCTGAAAAATGGAAAAGCGGGGGAAAAATAGTAATATAGTTTCAATTAATTGTATATTATAGTCTTCTGCAATAAGTAATTATGTACTAATTATAGCAGAAAATCAGCATAGAAAACAAAATATTACACAAGCTGCCTGCAAATGTACTGCCGGCCTGCTTGAATACATTTGTTTCCAATCACTTAAGGTCTATTAAGAGGCCTCGTGGATATGTATAGAACGACGATGCACCAGTTCAGACTGTTTAGGTACAGATCGACAGTCCATATTAATCAATTTTGCAATTGCCTTTTGTTGAACCAAGTTGAGGAGAACAGGCTGCCCTGTTACTGGAGTTCGGTTTTGAACAGCCATAATAGCACAATAAAATCAGAGAACACTATCATATTGAAGCCAAGTTAATGTAATAGGTGTAATATTTCAAAGCTACATGGTCACGTCCCAAAAATACTTTGATAGCTGTAAACACTTATTTGACATGGTGAGATGGATCACAAGCAGGGGGATGGAAAGCAAATACGACAGTAGGTTCAAATCGCATTTGGCAAACCGTTTTTCCCAATCCTAAATGCCTGGTTCAAATTCCAAACCAATATACATTTTGAAGAGTAAATAAATACCATGCAACAAATCTTGATTTTCAGTAAACATAAACTGAGTGTGGTTAGCAATCAACTTACATGTATATGTGCATTAAATAGGGACAGTACCATGCGCGTTGCATGTGAAATGTTGTGACCCAGACGAAATTAAATTTAGACTGATTGGGTGTCCCCCTGTCAGTGGCAGGACACGTTGAGTACATGCATGTATGTATATATATATTATATATATAATTATAATTATATATATACATAATAATTATTTTATATATACAGGGTGTTTTACAATCAAGGAAAATTGTTTATAAATTAACCAAAAGCAGTTAATTAACTTAAATTTGTTGATAAATGCTCTATTAACTTGATATTAAATGTTGATATAAATATTAATTTAATAATTAATATAAAAATTAAATTAACAAATAAAAATTAACAACAACATACCATTTTAAAGGCATTCAAAAACTCCAACATAGCCTTGATTTTAATCATATCAACTTAGCCGAATTAATTAATAAATTCAAACCACTAAATCGAGATTCAATGGCCCCTAAATCAAGTACATTGCGAAAATCAAGATTTCAATCTTGAATAACTTCTAAATGGAAGTAGTTAGTTAAATACAGTTTGAATCTTTTAACTAACCACCAGTGCTGTTAGAGCTTTTAAAAACAATCACCAGTTAATTAACTGTTTGTGGTCAATTTTCCTTGATTGTGAAACACCCTGTATATATAATTATAATTATGCATGTATATACATGTGCATGTACGACCATCTATGTAGAAGTACATTAAATCGTAGAACTCTCACAATCTCCAATAACAGGTAGATCCATATGGTAGGCTGTTGAGCAAGTACCAGTGCACATCCATACATAGTTTTGTGGTTCTGGGATTGCAACAGACCGCGCAACATCTTAGAGCTCACAGGAACTGGCATCCGATTGGTGGTGATATGAGTTGGGGTAGCGCATTCTATACTCCTAGTCCATGCAGGACTTTTGAAATACACATACCAACTTAAGCATACTTTCTTTGCGGAGGCACACACGTAGAATCGAGCAATGAACATGCAGCAAAAGAATTAACAGTTATAAACCGAGGAGTCAATAAAATAATATAATTCATTTTTTATGCGCATGATTATACACATACACTTCACGTCAAGTTACACCATCAATACAAGATAACCGCCTTTTTTTTAAAGGTCTCCAAAAAATTTGGGGGTGCTGAAGCACCCCCAAGCACCCCCTTGTCTACGGCCTTGAAACGATATGTTACCCCGGGCCTCACTACGGTTCTCACCGGCCCTGAGCATGGACCATCAATTAAAAAAAAGCGCTAAGCCGAACTCAGGGCAAAACATCAACAAATGTCATTTCAAACCGACTTCCTCATGCAGAATCCGTCAGCTGCGAGCTTGTCGACTAATTGATAGAGCCTCACTGAAGATGCGATAAAGACAGTCACGCGCCATTTTGGGGGGGGGGGGGGGGTAGCTATAGGCACATCACGGACGCATATGTACCGGTACAGTGGAGGACATCAATGCCTCTGGTTGAGCGAATTCCATAGAACAAAGACCTCACGATAGACTCTGAAAATCCCGAGTGCCCTAGCTGTAAATTGTTATTTCACAATGTACATCAGTGTAGAATAAGTTTAGACTAAACTCTATTATCTCTGAAATTATTGGCTTGCTTAAAAATTATTAATCACATGTATGTATGGAATGTCAACTTCTAGGAAGCCGGCGCATATACAATGTATAACGCATGAGTAGGCACAGACACGTATGTCAAAGCATGCATGTTTGGAGTTTCATTCTTAAGCAATCGTGTAAATAATTTACCCTGACTATAGATTTACGGTAGAATGAGGATACAGTTCATAGGACTACACTTCGCTTCGAATTCACTATCGGATCCACCTAGTCGCCTCAGCACTTGAACGTATATATGTGTGTCAAGTTAAATGGCGGGCCATATATATCATCCAGCGCTCCAGGACATTTCTCTGAAGAGGTTAACCGGTCTGTTATACGTAGTTGGGAGAACTAGTATACATACGTACATAATTATAATTATGTGTACTGCATGCATGTCACGACACATGTGGATGTTTATAGAGGATCAGTAGCAACTGGTAAGGAGGAGGTTGATGAAGGTGCATCGGGACTGATATAATTAAAATTAATATTGTATACAATTAAGATATACGTAGTTCTACTTATTATACGTATGCAGCTTGCATATATGTATCCTGTTGCAAAGCAAGCAAATTCGATATCAGTAATTAGTTTCTATAAAGACTTGACACGCGTGTGTACATTGTGCGTGAACATCAATTACATTTGCCTTTTAATATATCGTCATCATCATTATAATATTCATGAAGAATCATGTACACACTGATGCTTGCACAACTCTCACACTCAATCCTGTCACAGGTTTCGCCTCCGATATTCGGTGGTCAGTGATTGTTACTATCTCCACTGGGACCAGGCCGTGTGCCGGCAGCTAGCCAGGATAGAGGGATTGGCAAAGGGTGCTGCGGCTGTAACCGGTGTGACCAGATATACGGACCAGGAAGGCAAGACGGTGAGGAAGTGCGCTGCATGCATGTAACGCACAGAAGGCTGTGTGTGTGTGTGTGTGTGTGTGTGTGTGTGTGTGTGTGTGTGTGTGTGTGTGTGTGTGTGTGTGTGTGTGTGTGTGTGTGTGTGTGTGTGTGTGTGTGTGTGTGTGTGTGTGTGCGTGCGTGCGTGCGTGCGTGCGTGCGTGCGTGCGTGCGTGCGTGCGTGCGTGCGTGCGTGCGTGCGTGCGTGCGTGCGTGCGTGCGTGCGTGCGTGCGTGCGTGCGTGCGTGCGTGCGTGCGTGCGTGCGTGCGTGCGTGCGTGCGTGCGTGCGTGCGTGCGTGCGTGCGTGCGTGCGTGCGTATGGAACGCCAAACCTTCCAAAATTGGACATTTTGATATCGACATGACGACGTTGTGATTGCAGCGGTCATCTATCATTCATAGTGATCTTTGGATGAACGCAGCGACAGTTGAATAAACGCAGCGACGTGACGACGTTGTGATTGCAGCGGTCATTCATCATTTGCAGTGATCTTTGGATGAACGCAGCGAAGAGGCGTCGATACGATCGAACCATAGCTTGGATTGCACCACCGATGACCGATCGTGACGATCGACATAGACAGTATCGAACGGATGATAGAAATCCATGGCACTGCTATTACGCAATTATCTATACCATGCATGTTATAATCAATTCGTCAACTCTTGTTACACACATATAAGTATATATAGTGATCACGACGTATAACAATAGCATCATGAAGACATGACTCTTAGCACATGCATGATATGAAACTCTGCTCCCTCCAGTTCTTAATTTGTTAATTGCATGCATATCATGCACGATCAAGAGGTTTCTTCATACATGCAAGGTAGCCACATAAAGTGCATCTCGCATAATATTGTATTGGTTGCACGTGCCAGATGCTTAATAACTAGTCAGTAAACGTGTAGTACATACTACTATACAGTGCATGTTGCTGTTGCTTCTTAAGATTACTTTAATATAGCTGAATTCTCAACAAGAAGTGAGCCTGGTTTGGTTTGGTCTGGCTTGGTTTGTATACATGTATACGAATAAGATAGTGGTACGTAACATTGAGGGCGTGATCTGGAGGTCTCCGGCCTGTCAGACAGGGTTAGGGTTAGTAGAAACTGAACAACTGATGAGGTTGAGTAAATTGTGCCTAAGGTTTAATGACACCGGCCGAGAGAGTTAATTAACAAGATAATGTTATATATAACTATCCCTTTAAAAAAATCACTTCAATCAGTTTGATAGCACAACCAATAAGTTTTTCCTTCCTCCCACCTATAGGTCTCCTCTGGGCTAGCACCTCCGGACAAGATACTAGTAGTCCTTCAATTGAGTTTTGTTATACTGAAATCGAAATCAAGTTTCAGCAGGAGTGCCTCTCGTATATTCTTCAAGAATATGTACTGTGTAAATAATCCACCCCCATCGAAATAAAAATGGCCCGTATTTTTTAAACATTTTTGTAACCGCGCAAATGCTTATAAGCACATTTTTTTCATTATATTCTATTGTCGCCGAATTAAGAGTTCGCAGTTATATTATATAGAGATACTAATGGTTAAACACGAGTTTGTTTCTATGGGGTAGGAGGGGGAGGGGGGGGGGGGGGGGTTACTTGTAGGTGACAAAATTACAACACTAACCACTTTGCAATCAACGTAAAATGATTTTGCAAATTCCATGGAATAATTACGTGATCGTACATTAATTTTAATGTTTAATCACGCAATGATTTTACAGAGGACTTTAAAATCATTTCTAAAGTCTAAACTTGATTCCACCCGTTGTGTATTATGCCCCTAAAAATGGATTTATCCAGCCGTTCTGGTAAGTGACTCCATCATTTCTTTTCTGGTGTATCTCAGCAAGCCCTTTCTGAAGGTGCAGTCGAGAATAGGCGGAAAGCCAGATACTTAATTCCTTACACTATGCATGCAGTTTTGGCAACGTACTGAAGCAAAATAGAATTCACCATTCTATCTCCCTCCTTTCCCCTTCCCGAGTCCTATACGCCATGATAAGGCGGCTTATGTGTTGGTATGTCGCCGCCACAGCAACGCAGCCTCGACTATGAAAATTGAAAAACTTCTCTATCGAAAAAGTGATTGGTGGTATGTAGGATTGGTGATGCAAAAGCAAGGAAACAAGGTACAGTATGTCAGTTAAAGTGAGCTAGGTTTGGTAGGATCCTATACAACTATAACAGTCCTACATTTGCAAATATAGGCTTCTTCAGTCATTCAAAAACTCAGGACTGTGCATGACTGAGTTGTAGGATCCTACCAAACCTCACTTTAATAAACTGTACCTTGTTTCCTTGCCTTTTCACCACCAATCATTTGTGTATAAAATATCTCGATATAGACGATATCGGCATGGGCTATAATAAAACTTCTTGCACGGATTTCCGCTTTGGCTGATAAAACAATTATGTGCATGCGTACGCGGGGTGTAAATACAGTACAGCGGAGAAAATATTTTATCAGTGTTGTTAATTGACACACGTCATGACTACTTTATACATTTGTGTATCATAACAACATGCATGGACAGGATGCTTGGGGACATCACATGCTTACTTTTCCTTCTGTCGATGATGTGATAACCAGTCACATGCACACAACCAACTCAGAGACTACATCGCTGACCTCTGCTTGTTGGCCGTTGGCCCTAAGGACCAGCAGACATTCTAGTGCCAAACTGGTCCCTCTCCCGCCCAGCTGCCTTTTGACGTAAAGCTAATCAATCGAAATCATTGAAACCGATTGGAAGGTATACATGCTAAGTTGATCGACATCATAACGTTGCGTAATAATTGTCAGTTGACATAATTTGGCCTGCCAGGCCGTCAGGTCGGACCCCTACATGTAGAGCCAGCCTATACATGTATACGGCAGCCCTGCTCCTATACCAACATGTGCATGCCCATTTTCACAACACATCTTATAATATATATGATGATATACCTGTTATTGCGAATGTTAAGAAAGTGGGGGTTATTATATACAAAAGGGTATGACGATCTTGAGCCACGAAGAAAAAAAAAAAGAGTTAGGCTGTATGGCTGATCGTGCATGCTTTTCTGCAATAAGTGATCAAACCTCTCAGTTATAGAAGGTTCTCAGTATACTTCACAAACTCTATAGCTTTCCTGCAGTTTATATACACATATATGGACAGAGTGCAGTTATAGAGTATACTATATTACTACATGCATGGAGAGCACTAGCTACCTTTTAGTGATGCCCATGCATTATTATAGCCTTAGGCATCATGTGTCCAGGTAGGATGTGTTGCTGCATGCTATAATAATCACACTGGTGATGGTCATGCTGCTCATGTAATGTTTATGCTGATGGTGCCATTCGATAAGAATGTGATGTGGATGTGATGATGCTAGTTGTATGTTTATATAATATAACAGTGTACTTGTACAGTATGGGTCAATCCAACTATTATGAGCCAGAAATAGTAATATATATGTTCTATACATGTAGCATTTGTGTTTCTTTCATTCTGTACCAGCCATAAGTTTTTTGTCATAGACAGGTAGAAATTTTGTATTACAAATATGCATACATGCATGCACATGTCATACCATAATTATAAGGCATGCGTCTCTGATAAGGATGGGGATCTCACAAGGTATAGATTTTACCATCCATAACTGTCTACAGATTTTGGCTTTTCCTCCCAAAGTCATAGCAAGGTGTGAAGCTAATTTTGAGAACTGAGAAGCCTCAGTACAGCTCTACAACCACTGCAGTTAACTGGAACACACATGCCTCCCATCTCTTTATCATTATTACCATGCCTAACTCTTCTGAATCTTCGCAGCTGCATATACCCCTGCTGTCAATCCCTGTTTTTAGTGGTGATGTAACAGACAGACATAGACACACCAATGTGTTATAAGGTTGTCAGCTGGACATGTGTTGCTATGGCTTCCAGGTGTACACAATGGCTTACCCGAGGTTATGGCTACTCTGGGGACCTGACCATATATGAGAATATTCTCATATGTGGTCTGGTCCCCAGACTAGGTTGTGGCATGAGATGGCCAAAACACATTGATCACCCCCTGATGGTGGTTACTGACTATCAGGAAGCTGCATGATGACCAATAACTACGTATACAGTTATCTCTAACCGTAAATCTTTGAAACGTTGATTCTGATAACCATTACCTAACGATTACCAAGAATTATTTGGTAAATCAAGTGGTTAATTAATAATCAATCAGGCCATAATTTGTGAGTGATGATAGGCTCCTATATATATATATATATATATATGCATTTTTACAACTTCTCTCATGCAGCTGGTCGAATCTTTTGTTGAGCTAACGATCGTTTGTATGACCTTGGAAATGTGACGAACGCGTTATTTAAGATATTTTACAGAGACGGTGACATGCCGTGAATCGGCGATGGACGCTGATACTCGGAACGGCAAAAGTGAAATCATCCTATTGGAAAGTAAGTATATGGGAGTTGTATTATCTAATATGTTTGGGGAACAGGTGCGTCGGTATGTGATAATTCTATTTAGAGCCACCGTACAACTGTAGACAGTGACCTGGTGTGTCTTATGAGATGCTTTTTGGTTGCATGTGTTTCGTCTGCGTGTTTCTTGCTTGGGATAATTGTATAGTGTGCATGCTAGGGAGAAGTATAGGTATTGATGGAGCATAGATTAAATAACTACCCTCTATATGTATGGTGGGTATGAAGGTACAGAGTGTGGGGATAGAGAGCAAAGTTGTCCATATCCAAACGATGTTAGTAAATGATGGTAGAGAGTAAAGTATGCAAGGTGTGTGTCTTGTTAGAACATGTAAGGTGTTTTTATATGTTAGGTGTGGCTTATGTTCTATACAGAAATAATCAACCACTAACGTGCAGTACATGTTCTTCCTCTTCTTCTGCATATAGAACAGTAATTTAGTAACATTGACTTGCACTTTAATTCTAGCTGGAAATAATTATTAATAAGAGAGAACATTGTTTTGCATTGTGCTATAGATCTACATAGGCCTGCGTGCAAATAGAACAGATAAAGATTATCGCTCTGTATATTATGAATAACAAGACATTATACATTAGGTAACTATTGCTCATCATTGTAGTTTACTCCCTATCAATGCCAACAATGTGAATTCCAGTCCATCATGGTGCATGCAAGTCCTCCAGGCGGAGTTCCAGGACAATTCTGTTTCTTTCTTTCTTTGAAACAACTTAGTTTTTCTGTGTGAGGGGGAAGGAGGACTAGGTGAGCTGGCATAATAATATTTTTCTAAGTCCCAAAATTGTTGTTATTGCATGCTCAATTATGATACAGGAGTACTGAACTTCGTCTATGCTACAAGTGTATGCTATATCATTAGAAACAGAAGACATGTTAGTTTAAATTATGTGACAGATACAAAAGAAATGTGTATACATCACCTTGTGAATTAGTAGTGCCTGCTACATGTTGTGTATGCCACGTAGTTTTCACCTTCCTTGCTTTTATCTCTAAAAGCTATAAATGTTACAATACATGTAGCTGTCAACATAGATATGAGATAAAAGAATATCAGCCCTCCATTTCGTGAGAAGGATCATGTTTGGTTATGTTGTACCCGATATTTGAAAGCCAACTGAAGGTAGATAGACTATGTAGTCTCCCTCCCTCCCTCCCTCCCTCCCTCCCTCCCTCCCTCCCTCCCTCCCTCCCTCCCTCCCTCCCTCCCTCCCTCCCTCCCTCCCTCCCTCCCTCCCTCCCTCCCTCCCTCCCTCCCTCCCTCCCTCCCTCCCTCCCTCCCTCCCTCCCTCCCTCCCTCCCTCCCTCCCTCCCTCCCTCCCTCCCTCCCTCCCTCCCTCCCTCCCTCCCTCCCTCCCTCCCTCCCTCCCTCCCTCCCTCCCTCCCTCCCTCTCCACAAAACGTCTGCATGCAACCTGTTTTCAAACCTATTTTAAGGCTTTGTCACATAATCAGTTCTGTCCTTGTCTATACATGCAATTAGACTGCATGTACTTGTGGGAGCTGGTCCTATCTTTCCAGCAGTTTTGTTCCCTTTTTCTACTCCACTCCTCCCTATATTGCAAGGTACATATAACTGCATTAGTTGGATGTTTTTTCCTCTTTTGAAAATGGTCTACACATATGGGTATGACATGAATGCCTGCAAATGATTTTAGGTTGGGGCCTAAGGGAATGCCTTCTGTGGTTTCTTGAATAGAGATTACATCTATAAGTTGTAGCTAGGGAATCCTTGCATGTGGTTTCTTAGAAGTGAGATTTCTGAAAAGTGGCATGTTTGTCTATGGTGTTAACAATCCTTTTGTTGGAGGATGGGATAGGGAGAGGAGATAGCTGATCAAGATTGCCCTAGTAAGCCTTGCACATGTAACACATGCATGTGCAGATACATTTGCATATGTTCCTGCTAGATTGTAATTTCTGCTTGCCCGCTCTCTCTCTCTCTTCTCTCTAAATGCTTCACAAAAGTGAACTTGTATTGAAATCTATTTGAAGCAGTGCTGTCCATGTCTGTATATGCAATAGCATATTCATTCAGAAAATGAAGTCTTAGATAGACTGCGTGGCTATGATGAATAAATTATAAACATTTTTTTGTCTGGCAGTTACTAACTGCTGCTTCCATCCTCCCTGTTGTTCCACTATAGAAATGTTTATGGAAGATATTGGAACTTAGTTGGGATTTGCAGGATGGTTTTTATTTAATGTTCTATAACTTTTATGGGTACATGAGTAGTTGTGACAAGAATGCCTGCATGCATGCTAGATGTTTTAGTTATAAGATTGAAGCACTAGGGGAATGCCTTCTGTGGTTTCTTGAATAGAGATTACATCTATATGGATGGTTGGTTGCTATAGGGGATGGCTGTGGTTTCTTAGAAGTAATGGTGTTAAAAAATAGAGGGGTTATGTCTGGGGTAGGTAGAGGAGACAGAGATAGCCCCAGTAAGCAGTAAACGTAGCATGTATGCATGTATGGTTAATTCTCTCTCCTCTCTCCTCTCTCACTCTCTCACTCTCTCTCTCCTTCCCTCCCTCCCTCTCTCTCTCCTTCCCTCCCTCTCTCTCTCCTTCCCTCCCTCTCTCTCTCCTTCCCTCCCTCTCTCTCCTTCCCTCCCTCTCTCTCTCCTTCCCTCCCTCCCTCTCTCCTTCCCTCCCTCCCTCTCTCTCTCTCCCTCCCTCCCTCCCTCTCTCTCTCCCTCTCTCTCCCTCCTTCCCTCCATCCCTCCCTCTCTCTCTCTCTCACTCTCTCCCTCCCTCCATCTCTTCTCTCTGTGCTTCTGCTACCTGAAGAGTTCAATTTCTTGGAAGATATTGCAACTGCATGAGTTGGGATTTGCAGAACCTTTCTGTACTTGTATACAGGTATAACACAATGCCTGCTAGTGATGTATAAGCTAGGGGGTAGGGAATGCCTTCTGTGGTTTCTTGAATAGAGATTACATCTATAAGGATGGTTGGTTCTATTTAGGGGATGGCTGTGGTTTCTTTGAAGTGAGATTTCATAAAGGTGGCATGTTTGTAGGGACATTACTTCTATATATGCATGGTGTTAAAAATCCTTTTGTTGGAGGATGGGATAGGGAGAGGAGATAGCTGATCAAGATTGCCCTATAGTAAGCCTTGCACATGTAACACATGCATGTGCAGATACATTTGCATATGTTGCTGCTAGATTGAAAAACAACTATAGTTTCTGCTCTACTTCTCCCTCTTCTCTTCTCTAAATGCTTCACAAAAGCAAACTTGTATTGAAACATATTTGAAGCATTTCTGTCCGTGTCTGTACATGCAATAGCATATTCATGAAAAGTCTTAGAGGGGCTAGCCTATGATGAACATTTTGTCTGGCAGTTACTAACTGCATGTGTACTTATAGGAGCTGCTTCCATCCTCCCTGTTGTTCCACTATAGAAATGTTATTAGAACTTGGTTGTGATTTGCAGGATGTTTTTTTATTTAAATGGTCTTTTACATGTACATGTATCAGAACATCTGCTGTATGATATGAAGCCTGCTAGATGATTTTAGTTATAAGGTTGAGGCATTAGGGGAATGCCTTCTGTGGTTTCCTGAATAGAGATCACATCTGGGGTTTGTTTTCAGAAGTGAGATTTGCATGTATCAATCCTCTTGTAGTAGAAGGATCATGTCTGGGGTAGGTACATGTATAGGAGAGAGAGATTACTGTTGATAATTCTCTCTCTCTAACTCTTCTCTCTCTAACTCTCCCCCTCCCCCCTCTCTCTAATTCTCCCCCTCTCTCTAACTCTCCCCTCCCTAACTCTCCCTCTCTAACTCTCCCTCTCTCTCTAACTGCTTGCTTTCAGTGCTTTGTCACAGAAATGGCATGCACATGTGTGTACATGGCAGTTAATAACTGCTTCTATCCTCCCAGCTATTCTACCTGAAAAGTTCGAGTTCTTGGAAGACATTGCAACTGAGTGGGGACTTGCATGCAGAATGTTTTTAAATGGTTGTTTACATGTATGCAGGTATGGCCTGCTAGATGATGATTTACATGTAGTCATATGCATGGGAGTGACTGTAGACAGAGATATCATCTTTCATAGTGTATTTGTTTTTAACAATCCTTTTATTGGTATATGCTGTAACATGACATTGCGAAGTCATTCAGATCAACCAATATATAGTCTCTCTCTCCTTCCTCCCTCCCTCATTGCATCCATGTCTGTACATGTACTGTGCCTATATATAGTTATGGAATGAATAAAATTGTATGTGCAAATAATTTGATGAATGCATGTTTACATGTATATGTGCGTTTAGTAGCTGCTTCACTCCCCCTCCCTCCCCTTCCCTTCTTCCATTCTCCCCTCAGTGAACAACTAGGAAAATTTCAAAGTCTTTTTTTTTTTATAAAAGAAGTGTTGTGTTTGATGAATTTAGTTATACTAGGGGACTTCTGGAATTGCTGTGGTTTTTAGGGCACAGAGATGCATGATAAGTGTCTGGACATTTGGAGAGTAGATGTTAGGTGATACTAATGATTTATATGATTATACCTCCTCCATTCGGAGAGGTTCCAATGACAAAATTTACAGTGCCTCATCATTGACAACCTTTTGCATGTGAAAGGGGTACCTAGATTCTGTTGGATGTGTACAAAGCTCAATTTTCTTTTGGCATGATGCACCATGCACTATCAATGTTGTTATAATGCACCTGTGGTTTCATTTTTGACCATTTCTATAGGTATTTCTGAAGGGACTAGCTGTTTATCTGGTGAAGATACTATACTATCCTGTATAGGGTCTGCATTGACATTGTACAATTCAAGTTGATAATGATTGATGCATATAAACCTTGTGATTCTACATGTAATGGTTGGTACAACACATGCTGGAGTAATACTAGCTCATTATGTAATATTAGAGAATGGTTGCGCAGTATTCATTTACCACCCTTGTGACAATCTTTATTAGTGTGCAACACAGAGTAAATTACATGCAGTGTTCTGAAAAGGATAAGCTAATAAGAAAACGTTCAATACGTGCAGGGTACTATCACCTATTACAAGCATGTACATATGCTCTCACTGTTGTGTAAAGCGAAACTCCATAATCATGGCAATTCTGTATAGGATCAATCATCTCGTTCAGTTCTTCGAATTGTTGCTGGGTAATGGGACAGTTTGTAATAGGAACGTCTACACTTTCAGTCATTTCTGCTGCACATGGCCCATCCCAGTCTATGCCATACTGATCTGTAGCATCATCCATAACTCCTTGAATTGCTGTGCCATCACTATTCAACTGTGCCATTCCTCTTATCCATAATTGGTATGGGCTCATGTTGTTTTCAGTACGAAGCCTATGGTGGCTGTAGCTCTCCCTAAATATATCCAACTGGTATTGAATTCGTGAAAGAAAAACGAAATGAAGGCTGAATAAATCTTCATCATCTGAAGGGTCAAGTAGTTCGGCATCTTCAAGGGCATAGAATATGTCATAAAAAAGAGAGATGCAACCACTGAACAAATCACGCCACAACCTTTCGATTCTCTGGTTATGTACACTCCTACCTGTGATGCAACTGCCCCGACCTGGTCCACGGTTAGGATGGGTCAGCATAAATTCAGAAACCTTCACATTTTCCCCTCCTTTGTCACATCTGACACGAGACGGCAGTCCATAACTAGCTACGGCTCCAAGGAAGCATTGTAGAACCGTTTCAGAAGAGTTTGTGGTGGAAGCCTTCAAGTAAACTGGGAGCCTTGAAAAGCCATCTATACCACCATGAATTATAACTCGCCATCGAATAAGTTTGTGGTAACCATCAATATGCCATAAACTGTTAGGCATCGGAACACAATACTGGCGTCGATGAAGGGTTGCATTAAACCGGTTTCTCACACCCCTAGGGTCAATTCTTTGTAAAGAACTTCTTATACGGGAACGCTGAACGCGCATCCCCATGTGCCTCAAGTAGCCTTCGAAGCTCTTTTCGCCACTGTTTGGATGATTTATGGAAAACTGGTTGGCGATGTTATCCAATTGTGCATCTGTTACTATGCTAAAGTTAACTTCATCCTCTAATCCAAACTCAATTATTCGCCTTCGCACGGTACTGGTAGACACTTGAAGCATACTGGCGATATCAATAAGTTTAAAATTGAACGATAGCAATAGCGACAGTTGTTCCTCGGAAATTATGATACAGGGGCGTCCTCGAACAGACCTTGGACGATCTTCTGAAGCCTTTTGGTCTTCCAGTGACAGGTAAATGCTACCAATTGCATTAAGAAGGATTTCACTTTCAGCTTGAGGTAACAAGTCTGATACAAAGGCGATGTCTCGAAGTAGTCGTTCGGCTTCAAACAATGAACCATCGGTGTCCTCAGTTCCCGCAGCAATTCTTTGAAGTGTTACTTCTGCTTCTGTTAGGAAAAAAAGGAGTTCTCGACGCGTGGCCATTGCTCTCTCCGATCTAGATCTAGTGACGTCGTTTGTCCTGGTTTTACGCATGCGCACTTTTCTTTTCTACGGTATTGTTTTCCACATTAGTGTACATATTTATATTATGGCATGGCGTATATATAAATTGATAGCATGCAGAGCTCATTTTCAAACTTCCACGATGTCACAGTCACATGGTATTAGTGAAGGGAAAGCCAGAAAGCTGCAGTCAATGCTCTCCTCAATTTTAAACGAAGATTCAGAAACTGAAGAACAAGATAAACCAGGACCATCGCGAGCGACAGAAGGTTTGAGCATTGTGTGAGCACAACATTCAACATACATGTGAATTTAAAGCCTGACGTGGATCCGACTGAGTATTTTGTATATATATATAGCATTCACTACGCATGCATGCGCAGTTGCAGGTCACTGATCATTGCCTAGCTGGCATGGCCCGGTACCACAGGCAAAAGGGAGGTTTTGAAACGCGCTTGTGTTTGCTATATAACGGTTCCATTGCATATATACCATTACGCGCGTGTAGGCTGTAGCCTATAGCGGAGATTGAGTCTTATTAAAATCCACGCCCTTTTGCAATTTCGATCGTGGCGCAGTACATGCACGGCGGAAATTTTGGCGGAACCGGCCAACCATCCTTGCATCAGACGCAAAAAAAAGAAACTTCGACGAGCCTTGTATGCTTAGGTGGCTAACCGACATTTCAATTCCATGCACAGATTATTTCATTTCCCTCGCACGCGCTTCGAATCCTTGACGCGAAATGGTGTATGTAGGATCGGAGGCGCTATATATAGCCTATTACAGTTCTGTTCCGGATGGCAGACGTACACTGAATAGTGGGTACATATCGCCATGGATGTGTGACTGACTGCATTCCGGGGTTTATCTACTTTTGCACGTGACGTCATGACCCGCCAGAACGTAACTTGACCTCAAACCAGTTTCTTTCACCTAAAACATGTCAACCTTGGCAAAGCACAGTAAGCGCCTGAACTTTGGTGATCGTACCCGCCCCCATCGAATAAAATAATGAAACGTCATGCATTTCTTCGTACAAACCGTGAACGTTATACGTTTCTGCATACTTTATTTTCCAAATAATCTAGAAGCACCATTTTATTAATGTTGAAAGTATTCGTGGAAGCGATATATGCCTAAGCGTTCTGTTAATTTTTACTTTAACGACAAAGTGACGCCGGTGCATTGCATGCGTATACATTTTCCTGCCATATGATTTTAAGTACCCAAGCAAGACATATCTCAGTACTCATTTAGTCTTAAGGCGATTTGAATAATCCTGCAGGAACCCTAATGGTGTGATACAATTATTGTGTGCAGTTGAAATAGAATATTGGTTGTGTTAATTGTTCAGAAGTTGTAGTTTGCAGAGCAAGTATATGTGAGGGACAATTTGATTGCATCCCATCAATGTATAAAATTGATCTTGTTATTATTGCTATATCTTCAAATGCATTGAGCTACAAGCGTCCTTATAAAATTATATATAATTATAATTATACATTTCCTGGTGTTCCACACCAAACTTTCAAGTCTGGCAAACCACACTCCATTCAATGTAGCCTAAATCATTGGAGGGGAGGATAGCCTCATGCCCAGACCCAATGCATCACAGCTGAGGATGAATTACATCACCCTTAACGAAAGCATAGGGTCTGGAGACACTTGTCCCAGGGCGAAGGAATTTCAATGCAGATTACGTGTTCATCAATTACAATTAAAAACGCGTGACTCTTATGTTCTGGCAATAAGAATGATGTCATTATAATTTGGTGTTATTGTTTGTAGCTAGTAAAACCATATATGCTTGAGAGGCTAAGCTAAGTAGCCATCTGAGGGCTTATAGAAACACGGCGGTATTAACTCCTACATATCATATGGAATGACTCAATTGTTTTAATTCTCTCATTTTATTGTGTGCAATTTCTTCAATAGATCAGACAGGACGTGTCAGTCATGCTTTATTGGCAATAAGAAATGCAAGGGGGAAAATAACTCGCGAACAACGTCATAACTTTGCCCCATACAGTAAAACCAAACAAAAGCAGAAGGTCACCTCTTGGTCTGTAAAAATGGTATGCCTCAGTGGATCCAATGAAGAATATACACCCTCGACAGCAGCAATCAAGGAAATGCTACTTGAAGCTGGTTTGGGGGAAAAAAAGGTATTCGTTCCTGATATCACTTGTGCAAAGGAAGAATTCTTGCAAATAATAACCAGCAACTTCCCTAAGCTAAAAAAATGTGGTGGCTTTGAATTGCTTAGGTGTGGGTCCAATTCAAAAAAGCTTGAAGTTTTATCGAATAAGGTGTGTTGGTCACCAAGGCTTTTGAAAGCAATCATTGGCAGTGGAAGAATTTTTATCAGGCCCATACAGAAGGACCTTGACACTGATCCACTTGAAAAGAATGGGAGCTCTTCACCTGAGGTATTTCAGATATTAAATTTTTGTGCTGTGCATACTGTGAAAGTAGAACTACTTTCTACATTAATTGATTTATTGCATAGATGACAGAAAAGTGTCATATTTGTGGCAAAGAAATACAATTGAAGAACCTCAGAGATCATGTTGATAATTGGTACAACTGAAGTATTTAATGCTGTATAGTGTCATATTTACAGCTTTCTAATATTGCAGTGATGATGATCATAGCCCCACAGTTATTTCTTCAGAGGAAGATGATATGGTATGGCAAATTTATTCTTTAAGAATTTTTTAATGTGTCAATCAGTTTGAAACACAGTACTTGAAGCCTGAGAAAACTGATGAGGACAATGTCACCTGTCAAGAGTAAGTTTTTCAATCTCAGATTTAATTTATTCTATATCACATTCTGAAGGGCTGATCATTGCGGCCCAAGTCGTAGTCTGGAGAGTATAATAAATTCCTTGATGGTGAAAACTGATTCTGCTGCAAGCTTTACACTAATGGTTCGACGAAGTTGCGTACTCGGTGATGCTTTAAAAGCAGTACGGAGATCAAACTTCTGTCCTACAAAAAAGATGAAGGTTAGATCAAACACATTATTGTGTTGAAGTTTATGTTCCAAACTTTTGTTTCAATTCTCAGGTTGAATTCATTGCCGAAAATGGTTCGGATGCCGGGGGACTTAGAAGAGAATTCTTTTCCTTGTTCTCAAATGAACTATACAGCAGCCTGGAAGGACCTGAGACAGCAAAAACCCTCCCACATGATGTAATAGCTCTTCAGGTAATTTTATCTTTATATGCTATTCAATGTGCATAATCCTCCTCATCAAATACAATATGCAGGAAGATAAATACTATTTTATTGGCCAGCTAATGGCAGTTGCCATTGTCCAGGGACGAATTGGATTCCCATTCTTTGCTGATTCAGTCTTTCAATATATCTCTGGAAGAAGCTTAAAAGAAATCGACGTACCTGTTGTGGAGTTATCCCAGCAAAAAAGAGAAGTTCTTGAAAAGGTAAGGATTCATAAAATGTTATCATGACATAAGCTGGTTAAAATAGATAACAGCGACACAGTGATAATGTTAACTGCCCTAAAAGAATGCATGTAATAATGCCTGATGGTAATTTTCTATGAACACAGTAAACACAATTTTTAGAATCTTGAACAAAACCTTTTTTGTGTGATCATTTGGTATTATAAGATATTTTCTTATAATCAGATACTGAAAATAGAGGATGTAATTGAATTGAGAAGGCTGTGCAGTGAGCAGAGTGACATTATGCAGGAAGTTGGATTTTCCAAACCATTCTCCATGATTGAAATAACAGAAAAGGCACAGATTGTGAGGGCTATTTGCACACATTATGTTCTACTCAGATGCAAAGCAGAACTGGATCAGCTTAAGACAGGTCTATCAACTTTGGGGTTGCTGGACGAGCTGTGTTCTAACCCTTCTCTATTCAAGCCA
This sequence comes from Spongilla lacustris, assembly GCA_949361645.1. NCBI lineage: Eukaryota > Metazoa > Porifera > Demospongiae > Spongillida > Spongillidae > Spongilla > Spongilla lacustris. The sequence goes on along the minus strand of OX442417.1, from coordinate 2,691,689 downwards.
CTTTTTACCACTGATGCCAAAGCTAACCTGACTGCAGGTATAAGAGGATGTTACCATAATATTCATGCACAACACCTGTTTTAATTGAGCTTGACTTATTAAAATCAATGCTGCCATTGCAGATGTCCTGAGGGGGTTATTGAACGTGGTGTTTGATGATGAAGATGATGTAAGAGAAGCACAGGAATCTGCATATTGTATGTTTCTCGACCTTCTCTATGACTGTGAAGGTACACAACATTGTTGTTGGATAATGACTATTAGACTCAATAAGTATCACTATCCTTGAATTTGCAGCTGGAGATGAGAAGGAGGTCACACTTGAAGAAATTCTGTTCTTTTTTAGTGGTGCACACATTATACCACCAACTGGCTTTGAAACAGCTCCATCTGTCAAGTTTAATGGCACAGCAGTTTTTCCAATGGCATCGACATGTTCACTTCAACTTATATTGCCAACACAGTACAAAAACAACCCCTCCGCATTTCGTTCAAGAGTGATCTATGGCATCAAGAATCACGGAGGATACGGAACTACCTGATTTTCAACATTGTCTTTGTCATGTACTTTTTTGGACTGCTGCAGCTGGCACTCATTTATTCGCATATATGCATTGATACTCTTTAAAAATAAATAAAAAGTCTGCAAGAACACTTTCTTCTGGCATTACATGTATACATGGTATAATGTACATGTCCGTATAGTGTAGTTCAGAAAGAAAATGTGAAACAATATAGTCTTAATCATAGATTGACCGTTCGCTGTTAAACCGCGTGTTAAACCAGTTTAACATTTTTAAAATTAAAAAAATAGTTTCTTCCTATACCTCTTAACTCGCACTTTCGAGCGTTGACTGATTCGAACTAATCTAAAGCATGAGTGTCACCATTTTGTGTTGCCAGAAGAGGTATAAGCCCGGATTTGGCACTCGAAACTACCGTGTACTACCTACTTTTGCCTACATTTAGTTGTCCGCGCCAAAATAAACAACAAACAAGACGTAGTAATCTTCTAGATAGTGCAGCTGTACACTATAGCTCTTTTCCGAGCTTCAACTTAACAAACAACACTTTTACAATCGCTAAAAGGCTGCGCCTTCACCAGCATACGAAGTTATATAAAAACAAGAGTAACGAAAAGCAAAGGTGAAAAAACAACCTCTGGCGCTCCAAGTTAGATGGATTTGCAGCTGAAGCATAATTTTAAAATATAAATATGCCTTTGTACAGAGGTATATAATCGCAACGGAAAAGTGTTAAACGGGTTTAACGCTTTGTTAAACCAGTTTAACATCGGACAATCTTGCAAGAACGTATAGCGAATTGCATATGATACATGTAGTTATAAACATGCCAAACATACATCGATATCCGAAAACGTCGACAGAGCCTTTGTTTACTTCAGCTTCCCGCGCCGGCTGGGTACAGTAGGGAAGACGGAACTCCAATGCATAGTCATCATGGGTTGGGTCATATAGGCACTTCAATGTACATGTAGGAAGGTTAGCTAGATTGTGAAAATGAACGTCATGAGAACAATCCTGCAAAAAGGTATTGTACAAAACATCATGCAAATGTAAGGTCTGTGCCAGAAGCAATAAAGCCGGCTTTGGAGGCTTGCCATGCACGAGGAACTGCCCTAGCGCGGTATAACTGATTATAAATATTGATTTCAATGTAAATAAAATTTGGGGACGGAGGATGTAAAGAAACCAGGGATTTTAAGGAAATTATGCCATTATGAATTTATACCTACATTTAATAGCATTCAAACCCCGTTTTCTTTCTATAAAGACTACCAACATACATATATGTACATGTACAAACACGGAGCGCAAGTGCAAAAAAATAATAAAGTTCTGCTCTGATTAGCACACATTAACCAACCTTGCATTACAACTGCGCATTCAAACGTTGCTGTGGCAAACTGTTATAAAAATGCATGGTTGAGAACAATAGACGGCACCGCTCCTTTTAGAACTCAACCAACTTTCATCAGTGAGAGTTATGACTGAAGTGATTTTTAAATACATTTTAATATCAAAACTCTTAGAGTCATTATACGATATTACATGTATTAATACATTAATATAATTATATAATATATAGTCCAAAATAAATGGTTTGTTAAGTCAAATTTTTCTACACTGTTACAGCCATGATCGCTACTTATGTGTGTAACTTATAAATCAATAAGTATACTAGTACTAATTGAGAGCCCCCAATTATCAAAATGCATTATAGCAGTCCCTTCCTCTTCCGATCGTCCGTCGGTGGATCAGTCGACCTCTTCGCTGCGTTCATCCAGAGATCACTGCAATAGATGGATGACCGCTGCAATCACAACGTCGTCACGTCGCTGCGTTTATTCAACTGTCGCTGCGTTCATCCAAAGATCACTATGAATGATAGATGACCGCTGCAATCACAACGTCGTCATGTCGATATCAAAATGTCCAATTTTGGAAGGTTTGGCGTTCCATACGTGCGTGCGTGCGTGCGTGCGTGCGTGCGTGCGTGCGTGCGTGCGTGCGTGCGTGCGTGCGTGCGTGCGTGCGTGCGTGCGTGCGTGCGTGCGTGCGTGCGTGCGTGCGTGCGTGCGTGCGTGCGTGCGTGCGTGCGTGCGTGCGTGCGTGCGTGTGTGTGTGTGTGTGTGTGTGTGTGTGTGTGTCGTATGTACATGCATGTGTGTGTACGTATGTATGTGTACAGGTAGGTGTGCATATTGGAAATAAAACCTATGTGTATAACCAAAACAAAGTAAACCATGTATTTATGTGATGCTAATCACATACAAAGTGGAGTATGCGCACCATAATTGACAATAGCAACAATGTTTCATACTGTTTTCAGGCCTGCCTCAGCTTGTCTGATGGAGAAATGAGTGGGGAGATTGAGTGGAAGTTGGACTTCTCCCACAGTGGACTGGCTGTGAAGAGGATGACCTTTAAGGCAGAGTCTGCAGCAGAGGATGGAGGAGAGGTGACCCATGTCCTTACTGGTGATGGGGCAAAGGTGGCTAATTCCCCACACTTTGGAGGTAATGTCTACGTGGGTGTGTGGTCTTTGAAGGCATTTAGTGTAGTAGTATAATTATAGTAGTTTGACCATGGAATATATATATATATAATATATAATATATATATATATACAATAATTATAATTATAATTATATATAATATTATAATTATAATTATAATTATATATATAATAGGAGGTACATGTATGTTGGAGGTGTGTGTTGTTCTTGTTACTTGACCAGTATCTCAGTGATGTTATATATCTGCATATTAAAGATGGCTGCGCCCACAAATGTATAGCTAATACCACAAAGACATGGTGGGAATATGATCTATGTTTAGTGGTGAGAGGAATGAAGAGGAGTACAAAGTCTCATGTCTTTGCATTGTGAGAGGCATTTCCTTTTGAAGTCACTGAAATTTAAAGTATGCTAGGTGCAGGTTTTGTCATGTACCTTACAATTAACTGATACTACCTGTTGCCCGTTCATTTTTGTGCAGTGGTGAGTAACAGTTCTGTAACAATAGGAGGTAGAACAGGAACGTGCAGCACCGCTATACATCCTTGATGTCGCCTGTGGTTGCAATGCGGGCACGATACTAATCAGTCTCGTGCTATTTTTACGCCACTGCGAAACAAACCTTGCAAGAGAGCTATTTATTTAAACATACACGTAGATAGGCATTAGTAGCTTTGAGCTCCCCGTCCAGCTATTTCACTATGTCACTATGGAGCTGGATTGGCTCACTTATATAGTTGCCTCTCAACAATTGTACGTGCGCATGGCCGCGGGGAAAAAGGAAGAAGAAAAACGCGTCGAATCAAGTTTTGATTTCATAAAGGATTTTAAAATCTCCTGCAAAATCAGTGTGTGATTGATTTGTGTGCGATTTTAATGTTCAACCACGTAATTATTCCAAAATGATTTCACACGTTTTTTTTTTCCTGTCAGTTTGATACTTTCTTTGTCAGTTAAAACTCGTGTCCATGCACGTGAATCTGCTTTATTTCTTTAATTTATGTCCATATGGCCAGAGCACGAGGTATAATGACAGGTATGGAGGATTTTTTTTGCTTCTCAGGGGCATCACAAAAGAGCCTTACAATCAGCTGTGTTTTGATATGGCATACAGTTTCCACTTAGGGTTCAGTATAATACATGCCCAACAACATGGATGCATGCATTTTGGTCTGGCAGAAACAGTTTTTTTCTTCATCATGCACGACTGTCATTTTCAATTCTTATAGAGCGACAAACCACACAGAGCAAAATAAAAAGGGGGGGAGAATGAATTCAATTGATTTGTCACATACATTCTGATACAGGATGTTTACATACCTGGTACAAAATCTTATCATCCTGTATCAGAATGTTGGTGTCAAATCAAGACTTGATTTAGCACGTTTTTTTTTTTTGCTGTGATCTCTGTTTGTGAGGCTCTCCTATGGAGGAGAAGATGGAGCTGGGTTGCCTAAAAATATCACTTTTTAAAATTTGATATTATTGTTTTATTTTTATCACCGATTGATTCTTAACTTGATACATGTGTATGTATTGGTTGCTTTCAAACGTCCAGATCCCCAAAATATTTATATTGACAGGCATAATATTATTATAATCATTTCACCTGCATTATTTGAACCAAAATGGTTCCTTTATGAGGAATTTGATAGAGCATCCTAAAGCAAACAGAAATATGGCATCTGTGGAGGCAGCCATGACAACATGAATCTAGTTCAAAGCTTGCCCTATATAGTTACATACTCTTAAAGAGTCCATTTGATGGAGACCTGAACTGGGAAGATTTCCCCGCCACTTGTTCTTCCTCCACAGACCAAACTGCCGAGGTACCTCAGATGTGTGGTCATTCTGTCATCTCTATCAAGACTGTACTTACCCGTGCCTCAAAGGATGCTGTGTTACAGTTCTTACCTGGAAGGGACCCAGATAGCTGTCCCCTGGATGTGACTATCGAGCTAATGGTACGTGTACATGTGCCCATTGCATATACAATAATAAAAACCTTTAAATTTTGGCACTTATTGAGCAAAAATGCAATCATGAATATTGATTTTGAAATGTAGGTCAGAAGTATTGGATAAATTGATCATCGCATAATGAAGTACCGACTCATACATTTTATACATTTAAATGATAATGCATTTAAATGATTTCTGTTATTTTTATTCAGTGGATAGACCCAATTCACACTTACACATACCACATGTAATCACATCACACATACAACCACACATACACATCACACATACATGTACACACAAAAACATGCATGCACACACACAGGTGCCACGTAATGCAGATGAGTACATTGGTGAGATCTTACTGGGCCTCAAGTACCGCCCACAGAAGTCATGTGACAGGGAAGGTGACCTCCCCCAGTCAGATGTTGAAGAGGACAGTGGGCAGCTGCATGTTCACATAGTGGAGGGAGCAGGTATATGTAGTGAAGACACGCACCAGCCATTCAATGCCTTTGTGAAGTGGTGAGTCATGGTTGATATTAGAGGATGGTTGCATTTAAGAGAATATTCATACATGTGCACATGCTTTTGACATGTCATATGCAATAATACACTCATTTTACCTCCACTCCTCACTGTACATTGTCACCAACACCTATCACCTTCACCTATCCATCCTGTGTCCTTCGATCGTCTATCTTGGATCAGATCCACACCTTCACCTATACATTCACACCTTCACATATCCATCCATTCGTGCCATATCTTACCTACCACTTTCATTTTCAAATCCTCTCTCCATCCTCACTTTTTGACCCTTCTCTTCCAATCTTTTCAGTACTATCCTGCCCGAGTCAGAACACAGCTGCCCTCCTAAGCAAACCTCACCACGTCAGAACGTGTACCCCACATGGACCAAAGAGTTTGTGTTCCCCGGGCTGTCCAAGACAGCCCTGATGGAAGGGGGCATTGAAGTGATACTGTACGACTACCACAGGCTGCACAGCAATGTGAACATTGGGGGTGTAAGGTTGTGCATCCCTAAGTTGGCCAGTCCTGAGATCTCTCCAGAGAGTCTGGAGAGGGAGGCATCTCTAATCATATTTGGTCAATGTTCAAGCAGAGATTGTGAGTGTTTGCATCACACAGCCTGTAAGCTTACATTTATAAAGCTTTAACACAACACTTTACAACATACATGCTGGTACATTTACACACAATGCTTACAACTGTGCGAACCCAACCCAGTGGCATGTACATGCTTACAATGCTTTAATAACTGCTTTTATTAACCACTTCCACATAGCTTGTCATTCATTGTCTATGTGCATATCATTGGAGGAGTCAATGGGCCTAATGCAATTGCCTCATTCTGTCAGCTCCCATGCAGACAAAAGCTTGGCACTTTCCCATCCCTCTGACTCCCCCACATTCAAGAGAAGGGAGGCATCCTTCCTTCAACTATCGAATCTCTCACAGTCACTCCCCAGATCTTTCCATCTCTCCCCCAAGCCCTCATCTAGAAGTTCTCCTCCAATATCTCCTTGGAGCTCCCCTAGGGCCTCACCAAAGAACTCACCAAAGAACTCACCAAGAAATTCACCCTTTGCTGGTAGGAAATCGCCCATTGCTTTTTTGAGAAATCTTCAGCAGAGGTCTACCGCTGTGAACGACACGGGCTACGTACATTGGTGGATGGACTCCACCATCACTGAGGTCCAGCACTGGAGGGACGTGTTGGAGGGGGAGGGGAGGTGGGTGTACTGCTGGCATGTGCTCAGACCAAAGCTGCAGTCTGCCTCCTCAAGCTGAGGACATGAGCCAGCTGTGGATGTGAAAGGGTCCCCAGACCACTCACTACCTTATTGTCTAGTGATTTGTGCACAACTCTACTTGCATTAATAACGTGCTTGTATACCGGTATATATATTTAATTTAGTACATGTAGTTTAATTGTATCGCCTGATATCTGGAGTCAACTGATAGAAAGAGGGGTGGGGCTAAGGCTTGGTCCTGCATGGTGAAGTCAGATGCTCAAACATTACCATATATAATACACCACTCATTTAACCAATCCACAGAACCTGTTTAGCAACTATCAGTAATAAGTAGGGTAAATTTTTTAAATGAATATCAGTGTGATTTGAAATTTTAGTTGGGTTTTTAATATACCGTTTCTTTTAAAAAGCCTGATGCTGATATAAACAAACCAGCTAGTAACACTACGAAGAAAAATACCAATGTAGCGAGCATGCAGGAGATTGTTCGGCACCACGGCGCTCTGAACTGAAGCCGCTGAGGATGTATATATACTTGCGCATGAATTTTATTATTTAATAGTATATCTTCTCCTCGTACCCAGGCCCAAACGTACATGTGTACGAATTACTACTGGGTAACCCTTAGTTCGACAAGTAGTTGGGCGTAGCCCGACCTTCGCGATACGCGAAGGTCGGGCTACGCCCAACTATTCGACAAGCAGAATATAAACGTCTCCATACACCACGACGTGTGAACTCATGAAATGGACTATGTAGTACCAGGGATATTAAATACATGGATTGGAAACGGTTCCGTAATCTACGTGTACCGGAAAACCATCCGCGATGCGCCTACATAGATTCTGAATTGGTGAGTTTGCTGTTGACTCGGACGAATATGACATGGATGCTGATCCCAGTGGACGGGTTTCAGGGGTGTAGTTCAAAGTTTTCAGATCTGTTGTACGAGAAGTTGTTCAGGAGATCTCGTTACTCGAAGCTTAAGCGATCCGAACGCTTTAACAGGCTTATACATTGCTTTCAAAAGTAAAGCTTGACTGATCCCATTAGTAAAACCTGCCTCTTAATTAGAAAGAAACCAACTTACTAAGTATAGCTTTTCGTTTCTGCGATTTCGCGACTCTAAGTCAAGAATAGCCCTCAAGCGCAACACGGATGGAAATTAGGAATACCGTAATTCAGCCGTATATCAGCCTCGTTTCCAATCCATGTATTTAATATCCCTGGTAGTACGTAGTTTAACACCGCGTCCGTGAAATTCGAATGTTTTTTTGGCCTATTTTGTCGAACTCACTTTTTGGAAATATAGTCGGAAAGGTTCCAATAGCCACAAATAGCGGTGTACCTAGTAGTTCAACTCCCTACACGATGTTTGGAGCTACTGTCAGCCTTGTAACTACTTCCGCCAAGGACCTGCGTTTGTTTAGAGTTGAGAGGGTAAGACTGTTACCGGAAAAGGGACACTTTTTTCTGACAAGGTTTCTAAATTTAAAAACAACATAGACATGCTCAACTGGATCGGATAGGTAGCGCTTGAACAAATTCTGGCAATAGCCTATCGTGTTAGCGTAGAAACAAGCAATTTTTTGATCTCGTCTCCGGACCTAAACGCCTAATTTTGGCCATACGTAATGTAATTTTATTTGTTAATGACGTCACGCGAGTCTGAGTTACAAACGTCACTACGATGTTACTATAAATATGCACCACGTGACACAAGTACACCGCCCTCTTTCCTCCGTTCCCGTCCGGTTATTTGATTATCTCGTACCCAGATATAAATTAACTATACTGATCTATATACTAAAGTAAGTCCTCGAACGAGGTGAATAACTGTAAGTGAGTTTTTGTACAAGAACTATAAGCTAACTGCCAACACAGTATTCATTGTGGCCTCCTATTCGTACCAAATGACATTTAAAATCGTATCTAAAGCGGCTCTTAATTGTCTAGAAAAAAAAGTGTCCCCAGCAACGCTTCGTAACCGAAAAACATCAGACCGCATCACTTTGAACACATACAGGTCCGTGTCCATGATAGATATAAGGCAGACAACAACGCCAAATGTATTGGCGATGCTTGAACTGTATAAAAAAAAAATGCTTTTCCAGACAATTGGGGGCGTTCCGACTAATTTTTAAAAAGTTGAGTTCGACCAAAAAACATTCGAATTTCACGGACGCGGTGTTTAAGAGTGGGGGCTGAGAGGCACACAGGCCCCCTGAATCCGTCATTCGTACTGCTAGCTGCCCTTAGCCCTTAAGGCCCCTTATGCAGTGATCACTGGTGAGAGCATATATGAGCTTTTATAAAAAAAAATTGTTACAGACTTATTCTATATGCTCATACACAGCTAGCCGACGACAACTTCCGTAACTAATGATTTTCATGTACACGCACGTCACCCATGTAATTATGTTTAGTTCTAAAAATGTCATGGGGTAAACCCCAACGTCATTGTACTATATTATTAAAACTAAAAATATAAACTAGTTTGGAGACCGCAAAGCCTTCTGTGATCCGAGTTCGAGCGAGAAAAGAGTACGAGGCAATTGCCAGTACGTGGCCTTTGGAGGACGTCGAGAGATTTTAATAAATAGAAAACGCGGGAAACTATGCGCCCCTGTCAACTCACCCGGATCACTCACAAGATGTTCTTTAGTTGTGTTGTACCGGTATCCGAGATCGCCGGAGCTTGTTGTGTGCTGTTATTGATACTTGTCGAAACTCTGATCGTGATTATCGGTTATCTGCTGATTTTGACCGTTTTCTACATATTGTATGCCCTTTTTGTGATATTTAATTTTTTTATGACCTCGGTACTCGTGCCCATCTTTTATTGGTGTGGTCGTTTTACTTGGTGGTGGGCCGAAATATTCTTTGACGAGCCCATTGCCAGCGATGCAGTGTTGGTTGCAATTGGCAGCTTGGTAATAGCAATTTGTATTTCTTGTTCGTTTATTGCTGGACTGGAATCACTGGATATGGTGCAACAGGAAAAGAGTAAAATAATGTCTGTACTGAATATGGAGAACCAGAAAACGAGTAAACTAATGTCTGAACTGAAGATGGAGAAACAGAAAACGAGTAAAACAATGTCTGAACTGAAGATGGAGAAACAGAAAACGAGTAAAACAATGTCTGAACTGAAGATGGTGCAACAGGAAAAGAGTAAAATAATGTCTGAACTGACGCTGGTGAAGCAGCAACAGCTGTGTGTTGTGTGTTTTGATGGACAGAAGGAGGTTGTGCTCAAACCTTGCCGCCATCTTGGAGTGTGCAGCATGTGTGCTCCTGAGCTGGGTGCTTGTCCCATCTGCAGGAGGCCAGTGCAAGGAAAGGAGAAGATTTTTGATGCCTGATTGAGAATTGTTACGAAGGGGAACCACTATATCCTATTTACCCCCCAACCACTATGCATCCCTACCTGCATGTGCCATACATTGTTTGCACGACAATGAGTGATCACAAAGCTGATACTAGTACATTTGGGAGGCGTGGCATCTCTACCGCACACCTTCATTTTCAGGGTCTCCTCACTTCTCTCGTGTTTAACTTTTTCTTTCAGTGAGACTTTTTCGTGTGCTACATGTTTTGTTCAAGCCAAATATTACGTCTACCTTGCACAGCTGCTGAGCTGGTCTTGAAATGGTTGTAACTGTAACATGGTAATGTTAGTATATAGGATGCGCATGCGCACAAGGACGATAGGTTAGCAGGGGTTGCTTAGTTACGTAGTGGTGTCGTCGTGTTGCTGTGAGTGCATTGTTGAGACTGAAGTTACTATTAAAGTTGCTCGTTAGCCCACGTAACAAATTGGTGTCAGAAGTGGGATATCAATATGGCTGAGGTAATGGGAATTCCGCTTCCGGAAATCACATGTGACGATTTTCAAACGACATGGACTCGTTTTGAATTGGTCGCGGCTGCCAAGGAGTGGAATGCGGAGAAGCAAGCACTTATTCTACCGACGCTGTTCCGGGGAAAGCTGGTAGAGTGCTATATGGAACTTGAAACGGAGACAAAGAAGAGCGTGAAGTCCGTAAAGGACGAGTTGACGAAAAGATTGAGATTGTGTCGTGAGCCGCTTGAGGCAGGGAAGTTATTTATGGTGCGTTCACAACAAGAACAGGAAAAAGTCACAGAGTTCGCCATGAAATTGAAGAAGCTGTTCAAGCAAGTGTACCCCGAGGAAAGTAGTGCTTCTGGCATTCTGCTTCAACGTTTTCTAATGGGACTGAAGACGTCTATTAGCAGGCAACTACTACTGCGTGGTAAGCCGGACACTCTCGAAAAGGCGATAGTGACTGCTATGGAAATTGAATCTGTGTTTGCGCTCGAGTCTAACACGGCAGAGAATGTTAAGCCTGTGAGTATGGTGCAGGAGTGGACTGACCGTGATACTGGATTGCAAGTTGCCCTTAAAGAATAAACGGAGAGATTGGGAAATCTGGAGACGAAGATACAGAGTGTGGCGCAGTGTTCAGGTGCACCTGAGACAAGTAGTTCCAATACAAGTCAAGACCGGAGAGGAGGTAAAGGGCGGCGAGAGACGGGCTACCATCCGACCTCTGCAAGACCAGCGGAGGATAACTACTGGCGCCGAACATGCTACTTCTGTGGACAAGAAGGACACATTAAACGAAATTGTCCTTTAAACTTCAACGGTCTTGCCGGCAAGGTGAACGGCGGCAGACCAGGAGCAGCGGATCGATGAACGTTCACCAACCTATACACTTTGGTTGCAACACGTCAGCAGGTAATAGCAATAGTGTAAATTCGCTACTTTTCGCTAATGGTAATGTGGGAGACATGCCGATGCGAATGTTAGTAGACTCGGGAGCTGCTATATCTGTGGTTAGAAATGACGTTTTGAGTGACAGCTGCAGAAAAAAAATGACTATGGCACAAAAAACTGCTGTGGGTGCCAATGGTTTGCCTTTAAAAATAATGGGCCAAGTAGCTGTGAAGATATCCTTGGGCACATTTCAAGCGATTCAAACGTTGGCAGTGGTCCAGGATCTAACCTTTGAGTGCATATTAGGAGCAGATTTCCTGTCTGGAAACAAAGCTGTTATGGATTTCAGAACCAATACTCTTCATTTGGGGAATCATACCACCATTACAGTTCCTGCAAGTCAAACTGTAGGTGCACAGGTATCTGATGCCATCCACAACATCTCTATACATGCTCCTGAAGATCTGCAGGTTCCTGCAAGGTCAGTAAGACTGGTGAATGGTATGTTGCCTAGTGGGTTTTGTAGAGAAGCAGGGGTAGAGGAAGGGTTGGTGGAACCAGCTGCAGTAGGATTGCCGAAACATCTATGTGTTGCTCGGTCCTTGGGTAAAGTGTCTTCCAATGGTTCAGTTCTATTACAAGTGATGAATGTCAGCCCTACAACTGTTACAGTGTACAAAGGAACTACACTGGCTGAATTTGTCCCCACACAGGAACATAGCTTTAGTGAATGACTCGGTATCACTATCAGTCAATTCCAACTCAAATGTGCTGGAACCAGATCTGAATTCGTCTGACCTTGCTGAAGTGGAAAAACAGGAGTTGCGAAATCTTTTGAAGTCATTTGGCAGCCTTTTCGTATCAGAGGATGGATCACTTGGAAGAACAAGTGCGGTGAAGCATGGTATTAGCACATCAGGAAATCCAATCAGACAACCAATACGACGCCAAGCAGAGAGTTTGAAATCTGCGGTAAATACAGAAGTGGAGAAGATGCTGTCAAAAGGGGTCATTCGTCAAAGCAGCAGTCCGTGGTCATCACCTGTAGTGATGGTCAAAAAGAAAAATGGGTCATGGCGGTTTTGTATAGATTATCGTAAATTGAATGCTGCAACGCATCAAGATGCCTATCCTCTTCCTAGGATTGATGCTACTCTAGAATCTTTAGCAGGCTCAACTTTGTTCACCACTCTGGACCTTGCGTCTGGCTATTGGCAGGTTGAAATATAGGATAGAGAAAAGACAGCATTTTCAACAGAAAAGGGACACTTTGAGTTTAATGTGATGCCGTTTGGCCTCACAAATGCACCCGCTACATTCCAAAGGCTAATGGAGTGTGTTCTGGCAGGACTTAATGGGGAGCAATGCTTGATCTATATAGATGACATCATAGTCTTTAGCCGCACCTTTTCTGAACACCTGGGTCATTTGCACAAGGTGTTTTCCAAATTGGAGGAGGCAGGACTAAAGTTGCGAACCAGTAAGTGCCATTTTGCACAGAAGGTGGTTCGATATCTGGGTCATGAAGTCTCTGCAGATGGAATCCGCCCTGACCCTGCTAAGACAGAGGCAGTATCAAACTATCCAGTTCCGAGAAATGCAAAGGAATTAAAGCAGTTTATGGGGCTCAGCAACTATTATAGGAGATTTGTAAAGGACTACTCCAAGATTGCAGAGCCTCTGTTCAAATTGCTTACAAAGGAAGGTGTCAAAAATTTCTCATGGAGCTCTTCTTGCCAGAGTGCATTTGATGACCTTAAAGAGAGGTTGATTTCTCCTCCTATCCTTGCCTATCCTGATTTCATAAAGCCATTTTATGTTCACACTGATGCTTCTGATTTTGCTATTGGGGCAGTTCTTTGCCAGATTCAGCAGGGCACTGAACGGGTAATAGCATATTGGAGTAGGAAACTACAGAAGGCGGAAAGGAACTATTCTACTACGGAGAAAGAAGCTCTAGCTGCTGTAGCTGCTTTGAAAGAATTTTACCCTTATGTATATGGGTTTCCCTGCAAGCTGATAACTGATCACAATCCTCTCACGAGCTTGAACGGACTGAAGGATGTCGGTGGATGACTCACAAGATGGCTGCTTTTTCTCCAACAGTTTGACATTGAATTCCAATATAAGCCTGGTAGATGTCATGGTAATGCAGATGCTTTGTCCAGAATAGGTGAGAAATCTGGTGATAGTACAGTGGCAGCTTACGGTGATAGTACAGTGGCAGCTGTTGAGGGGCTTATTTCACCTTCCAGTTTGCATACACTTGGCAAGGCACAAGCAGATGACCCACAATTGGGCCCTGTGATAGATGCTTTGAAGGGTGCATTGATGTTGCCTGGGTTAAGGAAAGCATTTCTTCAGGATGGTCTCTTGTGTCGCAAATTCAGAGCATCCTCTCAGGATTCAGTGCATACCCAACTTGTTGTTCCTCGCAGCCATGTTGAAATGATTTTGAAACAACTCCACAATGATTCAGGTCATTTGGCAGTACATAGAACAACCGAAAAAGTCAAGGAACATTTCTATTGGGCTGGTTATGAGGCAGATATTGAACGCTGGGTCAAGAAATGCCAGCAATGTCAGAAACATAACCCTCCTCAACCACAACCTCATGCACCACTGGGTTTGATTAAATGTGGTTATCCATTTGATGTGATCAGTTGGGATATTATGGGTCCTTTGCCAACATCCACAAAAGGAAACAAGTACATCCTGGTGGTGACTGATCTTTTTAGTAAATGGGTTGAAGCTTTCCCTTTGGTAGCTACTGACTCAGAAACCCTTGTATCAGTGCTGGTGGATGAAGTGGTATGTCGGTATGGTGTTCCCCGTGTATTGCATAGTGACCAAGGTGCCAATCTGAACAGCCAGGTAATTGTGGCATTGTGTAAGCTTCTTGGGATTAACAAAACACGAACAACAGCTTATCACCCACAAGCAAATGGGCAAGTAGAGCGATTCAACAGGACTTTGGAGGCTATTCTGTCCAAAGTAGTTTCAGAGAATCAGAAGGACTGGGACAGCCATATTCCTAAGGCGCTCTTTGCATATCGTACTGCATTCCATGAATCAAGTGGACATTCTCCATTCCATGTGAATTTTGGCTGCTCCCCAATCTTACCTATTGATATCACCATTGGCAGACCATGGTGTCAGGAGTCTGAAGGTGATGAAGTGAGTGTCCCTCAATATGTGGAAGCATTGGGTAAGTCCCTTCGGAAGATTTACAATGATGTAAAAGGAAAACTGGATGCTGCTCATGAACGCAGCAAAAAAAATTATGATAAGGGTATCAGTGGTGAGAAATTTGCAGTGGGCGATCAAGTGTGGCTGTATGTGACCGCGGTGAAGCAAGGAAGGACCAAGAAGCTGGCATCATTTTGGCGGGGACCATACACGGTTATTGATCGACTGAATGCAGCAGTGAATTATCGAATTCAGTTGGTTGGATCTACGAAGACATTGGTAGTGCACAGGAATCGTCTAAAACGATGTTATGGTCTTCCCAGAGAGAAAGAGAAGGAAGGTCGAATGGTTCGCCACAATTCGACACAGCAGGATGTGATTTTGGAAGCTGCACAAACTATAGATCCAGTTCCGGAAGACGACGCAGAAGATCGCACAGAAACACATGATGGAGGCTATGTGGAAGCTGACAATGTCAATGATGAAGGCATGATGGATGACATACAACCTCAGCTTCGTCCACAGCGAATTCGAAGACCTCCAGACCGTTATGGAATTTATGTCGAACATTAGAATCTTGCAAGGATGCAAGATACTAGGAGGGGAGTGATGTAACATGGTAATGTTAGTATATAGGATGCGCATGCGCACAAGGACGATAGGTTAGCAGGGGGTTGCTTAGTTACATAGTGGTGTCGTCGTGTTGCTGTGAGTGCATTGTTGAGACTGAAGTTACTATTAAAGTTGCTCGTTAGCCCACGTAACATAACATGTATTTTAAAGCACAAAAAGACTCAAATGACATCCAGCATGCATGGACTCCAAATGGATCAGGGATGGGGTTAGAGCCAGTTTTCCTACTTAAAATCATAGCAAAAACCAGAGCTGTGATCGTGCAAGTAGTGTGTGTGTGTGTGTGTGTGTGTGTGTGTGTGTGTGTGTGTGTGTGTGTGTGTGTGTGTGTGTGTGTGTGTGTGTGTGTGATTTAGATTAATGAAATACAAGTGTTTTAGCCCAATGTATATACTTGTAAACTTGTAAACGATGCAGTTATAAACTCCACTAGAGCAAGGCTGGAATATAAATGCAGAGCTTGCATTGGCATGCATGGTATAAATTTGAGGGTTGGTTTTGCCATAATTAATGCATGCATGTATATTGACGTACATAACGAATGCACAGATGGCTGGAGGAGAGATATGGCATTTGACCCTTCATGATCAGTGAATGAAAGCAGTGTCAGCTTGCTAGGCATTCTGGTTGGTGATAACATGATTGCTGAGGTTGCCCCCGTTTCTATAGTAGCTGCCAATAAGTGTGAGGAGCCACACAAGTACCAATCACTGTTGGTAGAGAATGACGTACAACACTGACTCACTGTACATGCATATATAAATCAGTGTCAAATGTTTTGCCTACAACAGATCGATCAGATGTGGTAGGCTTACTTGGCACAATGAAAGAATTCCAGATTAGTGGAGACAAAGGTAGAAATTCTTTTTTCCAATCTTCAACACACAAATCTTTTTCCTTTTTATACACTATTTAGTCAAGCTCAAATTGATGCTCTTGAAGGCTCAATATCAGCCTATGGGAAAAAAAATCAAGAAGGCATCTGCACCTCAGTTGCATTTTTATGTACATGTCATTGATTTGAACATGTTTGTAATTACATCAATAACACAATAATTTTAAATATACATGTATAGCTTAGTATTTAGTTTCTTCCATTACGTTCCTCATATTATATGTTACAAATATATATACCAACCCACTATCACAGCGACACCTTTCTGGTGTAATAGAAAGCTCACAGTTCACTAGCCTTTACAACTCAATGTCCTGTGCTAACAAAGCATGACTTCTCTCAGTGTCCTCCCCTCATGCCTCTGCCTGGCTCTCAGTTGTCCCTTCTGAAGTCATGGGACTTCACCTCAACCCTTGTGAGCTCAACACTGCTGTCAAGTGGTGGTTGGGTTTAAATCCACATTCTGGGAATGACTCTCCTCAGTCTATGCCCAGAGAGTATGCTGGATCCACTGTGTCACCATAGTGTCACCTGCAAGCGTGGGGGGGATGTGACCAATCGCCATAATCTGTTGCGCAATGCAGACTACGAAGCATGTCACCAGGTATCCTTGTCAGTTCGCTTGGAAGCAGGTGGTGGTTTAGGTAAGGACAAGGCTCTCACCCGTCCAGCTGATGTACTGGTTTCAAATCCCAGTGGTTCTGCTAGTGCTGCATACGATATTACTGTTACCTCACCGCTTAATCCCTCAATTATTTTGGAAGCGGTAGTTTCAGCAGGATCAGCAACCAAAGCAGCAGAGGTACGTAAACACTCGAAGTATGATGTCCAGTGCTCTGAACTAGGGTGGCGGTGCACTCCCTTAGCCGTGGAAACCTACGGAGCATGGGGAGCTGAAGCATGCAACACCTTCTCTTTTATTTCTTCCCGGGTTGCCATCATGACCAACAAATCAAAATCAATAATCCTGTCCAACTTATATGGCAAACTGGGTATCATCCTTGTCAGGTCAAATGCCAGAGCCATAATGTTGAGATCCCTGATGCTGGCTGCTGGAGGTTTCTCAGAGAACATTTAATAATAATTATAACAATAATGTACATGTATATAGGTAGTTTAGTGGTGTTAAGATAAAGTGTTAAAATATTAAGTCGATAGCCTTAAAACAGTTCTAAAGTTATAGTGATTCAAATGCAAGGGAGTATAGTTATAAAAATAAAATTTCCTAACTTTTTATAGTAACACTATGCATACTGATACTGAGAATTGACCCGGAATGTTTACTTAGTTGTACCAAGGGTATATGGATGATGGTGCTGTTAGCATGACCACCCTTGTGTGTTAGAAATGCTCTTAACACTTTTTAAAATATGGATCCTGCCCTAGGCATTCATCTCAATCCTCTGAAATATGAGCTCTTCAATAGACTCAGTGACTTCAAACGTTTTCCACCAGAGATGAAGACTTTGTCAAACTTGGATATCTCAGTTGGGATCTCCTACATGTATATTGCCAATACTGTTCAAAATATAATGTTCTGCACTATCAGAGATAGAAAAGCTTAAGGTTGCACTACAAGATCCACATGTATAGCTCTAATGCTGATAACTATGTGTGGTGGTTTTAGCAAGCCGTCAGACCCCCATCAACAGCAACAGTTGAACTTGGTCTGTTTGACTAACAGCTTGCAATTGGGGTGTCCCCCAAGGCCAGAGAATTAACAAGCCCAGCTGAGCCTTTAATTGACAGGGTGGACTATATAGGCTTCAGATCACTTGCCTGTCACTACAGCACTGACGCTTACATTGCCTGTGTCAGCAGCACTGGCTCCCCCTTGGTCACCAATAGCAACCTATTACATGCACTGCAGGAGAGCCTTTATGATGCCTTGGCTGTTTTAGACCATCCTTTTCAACAGCAAAAACATGTAATTAGATTTGACGGTCGTGACTCCAGTTACATGTACATGTAAACACAGGTTAGATTTGTGATGTCTTCATCATACGACACAAACATTATTATTAATATCCACCTTTAAGTTATTAATTTTTGAAGAGATTATTATTGTCAAATTTAGTATGCATCTCTAAGTATGAAATACTTCCCATAATGTATAATGCAGGGTCAAAATGCATTTTAAATATTCAGAGAAAAATGGTTGCTCAATTTTTACAATATATCTGGGGTATACATGGTATATTTTTTCGAGACCGGTGTCGGAGCAGATTCTGTCCCCCCGCAGATTTTGTCCCCCCGGACATAATCTGCTAGCGGAAATTGTCCCCCACGGACGTAATCATCGATACTCCAATACGTATAGCCTTTCCTGTACACTGTAGGTGTCAACAGTAGGTGATTGATACTCCTAATATGTTTAACCAGGGCTGCCAGGGAGTGAGATATCGGAAGGACCCCCCCCCCCCCCCCCCCCCCCCCCCCCCCCCCCCCCCCCCCCCCCCAATCCTTGGTATACGTATCAGGTCCTATAAGCTAACAGTCCCGCCCGCTGTTTGCATCGGCCCGAAACATACAGTACTCCCCATTCCTTTTCATATCGGGCCCGAAAGGTACATGTATGTACGTTAATAGTGAGAAGTGTCATGAATACTATTAGCAAAATACTATACAATTGTACAGGCCACCCAGTCCCGCAGTCCTATCAATCGATCTCCCCGCCAGACTTCATGGCCCTCTGCCCTTCTAAGTTGTACGCGGTGCGTTTTGCAGCTGCTAGCTTTAATAGTCATGAAGATGGCCGGGTACGACAGCCCCTATTAATTATTATTCCATTTTGTATTATAGTGGAGATCGATGGTAGTGAAATTTCCTTATACACAGCTTGAAATGATTCTATAAGACCGTCAAAGCCTATTTCTGTCGGCTATAGCCTATGGATATTGGCCGTACGTGAGTCCCCCTCAGTCGGCCCGTGACAGCTAGACATGACTCACTTCAGGACCAAATTACGATCGGTCGGACCATGCACACGAAGCTGCGCTAATAAACACCAAGGGATGCCAATTGGGGGGGGGGGGGGGGGGGGGGGGGGGGGGGGGGGGAGGGAAGGCCAGGGAGGGGGGGGGGGGGGGGGGGGGACATATTCTGCGGAGGTGGGACAAAATCCGCTAGCAGAATGTGTCCCCCCGGACAGAATCCGCTAGCGGATTCTGTCCGGGGGGATAGAATCTGCTAGCGGATTTTATCCGGGGGGACATAATCCGCTAGCGGATTCTGTCCGGGGGGACAATAATTGGGGGGGACAAAATCCGCTATGACACCGGCGCCGTGTACATGTTTGCGTGTTACGTTATAAATATGGACTCATTGAACGAATAGCTGACCGTTTTTGGCAAGGACCCACTTTAATATGATCCGGGCGGACCACTTTTGGCGACCAAAAGTGGTCCAGGGTCCTGGGGGGGGGGGGGGGGGGGGGGGGGGGGGGGGGGGGAACCACTCAGGACCCATATACCCTATGACACCGGTAACCTGTCACAAGGCTGACCTCAGCCATTCACGAGTTTAAACTAAGGTGTTGTAGGTACGTACTGCATGGAGGTTAGTCACACCGTATTGATGTTGACAAGAGGTTTACATGTATATAAGCATGCACGTTGTTTGACCTGTACGACTGTCTATACACATGTATATACTGCTGCAGCTGCGCAGTGTAGTATAGTGCAGTGTCGGCACGCTAGCGCGTATAACGGTCCTCTACATAGCTCACCCAATGAATTGATCAAGACAACTATAAAGGGCGGTGCCTCTGGAATATGCAGTGATACGCTTGCGATGTCTACAGACTTTATTATGGCTCCGGCCGCCGAGAGAGATACACTTCCTAGTGTGGGAGCGAAGGAAAACGAAAATCTGCAGTATCTAATAGCCGAACTGGACCAGATCATGGATGACTGTAGCGCGTATAACGGTCCTCTACATAGCTCACCCAATGAATTGATCAAGACAACTATAAAGGGCGGTGCCTCTGGAATATGCAGTGATACGCTTGCGATGTCTACAGAATTTATTATGGCTCCGGCCGCCGAGAGAGATACACTTACTAGTGTGGGAGCGAAGGAAAACGAAAATCTGCAGTATCTAATAGCCGAACTGGACCAGATCATGGATGACTGGGTGAAGAGTTGCCCCCAGCCACGTAGCGTCCGCGCCGCGACTTCCTTGATGGATTATAGCCTCGCTTCTTCCGACAAGTGTCCTTCCAACCTCACAGCAGGGCTTTGTAATCAGCTGGCCAGTGACGTGCCTGGGTCAGACCCAGAGCACGTTTCGGTCATCAATGAAAAAACCACTGGTACAGCGAATATGAACAGCAATCTCACGATTGATGTCTCGGTCGCGCGCGTACAGATTACGGGCATAGAGGCCACAGGTGGTGAGCTATCGCCGAACAGCCATACGTCAAATACGTATTCGATGGATACTGCCTGCACTGCTACGCCGGCAATTCTTAGCCACTGTGATAGTTCAATGGACATTGCCGGTGAGAGCAGTGTTGTGCAATCGGACGGTCAGAGTGAATCGATGGTGGAACTAGAATTTCTGTTGAAATCCATTGAACATATTATAAATGAACATGAAATGAACAACGATTCCGCCCTACACTCTAAAGATCTTCTCTTGTCTGTGGGAACCTTCGATAAGAAATGCACTGGCGAGGAGGAGATTGAAGATTGGATGAACCAGATAGCCCACCTTAACCGAAGCACGGATGACCGGGCGAAGAGCTACAAACATCACCGTGGCGTTCCTGCCGTCTCTTACGCACCTTCAGACCAATGCCTTGCCAGTTCCTCACGCGATCCTATTCTTAACACTGGAAAAACTGATTATGAAGAAGTCTGTAGCTTGCCCGCCATCAACAGGCAAATTTCTGAACCAATCAAGAAATCCAAGGCCGCGGAAAGCAGTATTGTTTGGAGTCGCTATGGACCACGAATATCAAGAGTACTTAACGTTGTTAAAGAAAGCTTTCTCAACCCAAAACAATGGCGCAAATCTGGCCATGTCGAATTGCACCCGTGCCAAGCCTACATTGCGATGGAATCTGAACATATCTTGAAGGTTACCCCCGCCAACGTCAACGGGCCCAATGTACTCTTATGCAATCAGAAATCTACCTTAGAGGTAACCTGCGATGGATCTATTGAACGAACATTCCGCGATCATATCTACGAAGAGTGCAAAGGCAATGACAGTCACTACGAACTAGTTGGTCCTTCCGAGCCAATTACCCTTGAGAGAGGCGAAAAATTCCTAAGCATTAACGTCGCTAGTATGGGTCCTGCATGTGCTGCAAGAACTGTGTAACTCAGTTGAGTCTTTTGAAAAAAGAAAGAAAAAAAAAAAGAAAATTCGCCCGTCAGTGTAAAATGATACGTTCATACATGCATGTACATCGTCCCGTGCACCACAAGTTAATAACCCATCATGCATGTACCGCGGCCATTTCATATGCCATTTGTACCTGCACAAAGATAACATCATGTGCATGTGCATGTAGCTGCAGCTGCTTAGTATAGCAAGTGTGGTTGGACCAGGCCGGCCGTTGGTTCAGTTTATTTTATTCTAATGGTTTTGTGCATTAATTGCCATGGTGCTTATAATCACATGCATTATATAAGAGATAGCATATAGCCGAACAAATGCATGGCTGTACTGGCATTAAACCCTAGACAATAGCCTCATGCATAATTAGTTGGGCGTAGCCCGACCTTCGCGTATTAGGGCTACGCCCAACTAATGCATAACCACATGTAGACCCACGCTCGCAGATTGCATGGATTACATTACCGATAAGCCAGAAAAGGGTCAGAGGACCGGAACTTTATGGGGATGGTAAAAATGGTGAAGGAATTCTCAATGTGCTTCGATCATCGATGTGTGTTTTCTATGTACCAGAAATACCAGGTTAAGCATTATTATGTCAAGCTCTAAGCAATCCAACAGTAAACACCAGTGCCGATAAATGGACCCTTGGGCACCATCCAAAGCTCATGAAATTTATCCTGATATAGGCTAGGACCTAATAAACATGGGAAACGCTTCCTCAAGTGAGTGCTTTAAGAATCTAGGGAATGGCTAATCGCGACCGATTACTATGGAAATCAACGAGACACACAAAATAGCGCCGTATGCTGGCTTACATTTAGATACCAAGAGTGTATCGGGCAACCCATTTTGTTCTGTATTCTAGCAATAAAGTCCTAAATACCTTGCAAGCAACTTTACAAAGCGCGCGTCTTCTTAAGCACTCGTAGAGAAATCCTAAATACGGTCACAATTTTCGACGAAATTTAGATCACCAGTTTCCGCCTACGCAAACGCAATTTATTAAAGTACCTAATTCTAGGCGATAGATTGTCGACTATCGTCTACTAAGGCTTATACACCGGCCAAGCATGCAAAGCTATCTATTATCCGACGCGACTAAAACCAAATCGCTGTTTTGATTAAAAGGTATATTCAGAGGACCTCCTCCCCCTCCCCCCATCCCCGATCTCCTCCCCCTTCTATCAAAAACAGTTACTGCATGCGACGTCGCTCACCTCGCCATATCCCGGCATAGATTGATTAGAAGCGATTGAGTTGCGTCTTGTGGTGCCTCATTTGTCATGGAGCAAAGCTGACAAGGAAGAGTCTAAAGAGTGTGACCGTATGAATAGGTGAGGCCAAGATGCTGAGTCCAAGGAGGGCAGATGGATGAAAAGGGTCCCGTACGGTGAAAGGGTGACAGTGAACCTTTAATTTATCTGTGGTGAGGAGCAGCAGGATATAAAAAGAGAGAGGGGAGAGAGTGGATAGCTAGATAGGCAGTGATTGGCTTCAGTTGTCTTGCGTTGATTACATGCATTGTGCGTGCATGTCATCTTAAAGATAATGATTGTATCGTTGGCGGGTCCATAACACTCATATACACTGTACATACCGGTACACATGTATAATAAATATATGAACGAATGGAC
Source organism: Spongilla lacustris (assembly GCA_949361645.1). Taxonomy (NCBI): domain Eukaryota; kingdom Metazoa; phylum Porifera; class Demospongiae; order Spongillida; family Spongillidae; genus Spongilla; species Spongilla lacustris. The sequence goes on along the minus strand of OX442417.1, from coordinate 2,668,466 downwards.
CCTTAATTTGCATAAACGTCATGTCCGTAGTAAAAAACCTTCAGCGTTTGCCTATAGTGTCATGTTCGCGGACCATCAGTACCACACTTAATAGATAGAGTAGCAGCTATAATTCCCTGCAAGTATGAGATAGTGGGACTTCAGCTTGGTCTCACACCAGCTATATGTCAAGCTTGGATGATAACTCAAGACCATATATGGTGAGATGTTTGGTGTGTGGAGAAAACGTGGATCACCATCTTACACCGGAGGACAATCATTGGTGTGTTGAGGTGTGCATGTTAATTTTGGTGAAGTCCAGTTGTCTGACGATCTGATTGTGACCTGGATCACAAAGAACCATTCACAGACCTCCTTTAACTGACCAGATCAGGTCGGTGATCTATGAATTAACAATGTAAAAAATTGATATGGAGTACATGTATGTACTGTACATGCTACTTGTCAATGAGGAAGTGAATGAGTTTCATACTTGGTCTTCTGTGTTAATTAAACAGATAGATGTAGTGTGCATGTGTCATCCATGTCTTCCTTTTGTGTATATGTACGCAGTCTTGATCTGTTATACGTTATCCATGTCTATCTTTGCAGCCACTGTACATGAATGGCCGGTATGCATAACTACATGTACTCAGTAGCATAGTGAGGGGGACAGGGGGCTGGGAACATAATGTCTCAAACCTGATGAACCATGCATGCAGAGGTGAAGGCTGAAGGACACTGAGCTCATGCATTAGCTTTCGTCTTATGAAATCGATCATATGGACCATATACACATGTATATGTTATAATTATAATTATATAGAAGCCTTTACCAAAATTTTATTTCTTTATGAAACGCTATAAGGTCATGTTGTACATAAACACTTGACCAAACTCCGCAATGGAAACTATACTGATACTTAAAATAAAATTAAGTGCAAGCTAGGGGATACTATAGTCCACTCCAAACTGAACGTATTCAAGTGTTTTATTGGTTCTTGAACCCTTTCATGCATTGCACTTAATTGTCTACTGAGAATGATTCCTGCAAAGCAAGGGTCTACAAGATCTACTGGACTGGAGTTACTGGTTAGTCCTCATGTGATAGCTATGATCAGGGATGGTGAGTATTTGATGCTTATGCTCTGCTGCCCCATGCCACCTGGGGCCCTGACAGGCTAATTGCTAGACAAAATAGGTGTCCAAGTATTTTGAAAAAAGGTGCATGCCTCCCAGGGCTGCATTCTATAATGATAATAACCATTCACAGATCTCACTAAAACTGACCAGATCAGATCGATGATCTTTGAATAATGCTGGGTAAAAATTTGATGTGGAGTATATGTACTGTATATTCTACTGGAGGAAGTGAATGAGTTTCATACTCCTGCAGTACGTGATCGTCAAACAGTTTCACATGATAGATCAGTGTAGTGTGCATGTGTCATCCATGTCTTCCTTTTGTGTATTACACAGGCTTATATGCAAATATGCATTTCAATCACTGTACGTAACTGAGTACTTAATTAGCAGCATCAGTGGCGATGGGGGGCAGGGGGTCGAGAACATCTGATGAACCATGCATAGATCATGTAACAATTAACATATACAATTACTGAAGTTACAACGCATGCCGGAAAGAGTATAATAGCGACAAAATTGAAATTGCGCTCAAGATAATACGGTTATTTATTTATTTATTTATTTTTGCAAGCGGTAACTGAGTACTTTTACTTGCAAGCGGTCACTGAGTACTTTTACTTGCAAGCGGTCACTGAGTACTCTTTTACTTGCAAGCGGTCACTGAGTACTTTTACTTGCAAGCGGTCACTGAGTACTTTTACTTGCATGGTCAGACTACTTTACTGCAGTGTCATGTACTCTAGTGCACAGCAGTTTTATTTTAACGATCAGTCTGCATGGGCGCCCCTACCTTTTCTGGAGGGGGGGGGGGGGGGGGGGGGGGGGGGGGGTGCTGTCTAGTCTGTCTTCAATCAATGCGGTGTCCGCGCTTAGTTTCGGCCGATTCAATAAGTGGGGGGAGGGTGCTCTCCGCTTCAGCCAATTCAACCAGTGGTGGGTGCGCATGAATTTAAACTTTTATATTATTATAAGGGGGGTGGGGGTGGAGCGCCATTCAGTCCCAAAGGGGGGGCCATGGTCTGCAGTGATGAAGAGTATCCGATTACGTATATTTAGCACTGCTAGCATTGATCATTTGATCTATTCATGAAGAATGCTCGCACAGGTGGAAAATGATTGTTTAGTCTCACTTGGGCATGTCTAATTGAGGGGTGGGGAAGGGTGGGCGTAGTGATACCATTTGTGAGGCGCAATTACTATTGATATACCATTAGCTCTCCGAAGTCCTTCACGAAAGGCCCTGTGGCCCAACGGATAAGGCACCTGACTACGGATCAGGGGATTCCAGGTTCAAATCCTGGCTGGGTCATTTTTTTTTTTTTTTGCCTACAGTCGAATCTCTACTAACTAATACAACGCGCATAGTTGTGAGTCAATGTTTGTGTGTGGCAAAGTGGAAAAACCCTTTCTTGTGGTATGATATAAAGTATCAAGTGTCCACCCTCACACCATCTAGCCTCTGTGCCATGTTTGAACTTTTGTGTGTCGTATCCAGTAATCCTGTGTCACGTGCATGCATAACTCACCACAAAAAGAGAAGTAGCCATCATTAATCAGTATAGCTATGAAATGCCATGAACTGCAACAAATGATTTTTTAGTTACTGACAATAAAAAAAGTTTTCTGCTGTTAGGGAGGGATCAAAGGTGGTGGGTGAGTATTGAAGGAGTCCGGCTGTTGCTAGGATATGCAGCTGGAAGCCAGGCTGTTGCTAGGACAACACAAGCGGTTGCTAGGAGGAGGCTGCAGGCTGCAGCTTGGGCCTCAAGGTGTGCCAGCAGTACACCCATTCTCCCTCCCTGTCCAGCACGTCCTGCCAGTGCTGGACCTCAGTCCCAGCTGAGTCCATCCACCAGTGGAGGTAATCGGTGTCAGCGTATGGGGAAAGGGAGCTCCTACTAGTCCATTTCGAGAAGAGCCCTGAGTGAATCCTAGGAGGTCTTGGGGAACCTTGGGGGGACATTGGGGAGTCTTGGTACACAGTGGCTGGCCTTGGGGTGTCTTGGAATGTCTTGGGAGATCGCGGGGATGCTTTGGGAGATGATGTCATCTTTGAAGAGAATGGAGAAAACTTGGGGGAGCACTTTGGGGAAGCCAGGGGAGAGCTAGGTGACATCATCGGAAATACTTGCGGAGATCTCTTTCCCAACCCAACTCTTCCTGCATTGGGAGAGTCCGGGGGTGTGAGCAGCCACTCCCCTCTGAGTTGGGAGAGTGCTGATATGTGACGAGTGGAGGTGCTGTCTGTGGGCTTGGCCTGGAATGTTGTGGGACTGGATGGGGAGGAGGGACTGCTGAAACATGATCCCCCTATAGAAGGAGAACAGGGTTAAAGGCTAAAAGGGCTGGAATGAAGGACTGTTTGTTTGATCCACAACACTTCAATGTGAAATCGGTGTAGAGATTAATGGACTGGGGATGAGGGAGTTATTTATTAAAAATACAATTAATACACTTGCATGATCTACACATGTGTTCTTTTCACAGTGCATTATCGAGTATTCTTACCATCTGCGTAGATTTCAGAAGGAGAGGTGTGCTTCTTTTGCGGTATGCTGAGGCGTATCCCTGCAATGACATCACTGTGGAAGAAGTGGTGGTCAGTCAGGATCACCTCCAGCCCCCCGGCCCTGAGGGAAGCCATATCCAGGCCCGGGAACACAAGCTCTTTGGACCACGTTGGGTAAGCGTTGTGGCGTGGTGAGGTCTGGGCTGTGCTGCTGTTCTCCTGTGCTGGTAGTATAGCACTGATGAGTGAGAGGGGTGTGGAGTGGGAGGGGTGTGGAGTGGGAGGGGTATAGAGTGGGTGGAGTGTGAAGTGGGAGGGGTGTGGAGTGCTTAATTGAATGCATTGGGCCAATCATACACGTACATGTATAACCATATTCATTAATGCCTAGGTTTATTTAGGTTACTCCTAAGTATGCCTTTTAAGTAATCACACTACCTAAGTTCGTTCTAACACCCCACGGCTCCTCCACACCTTCCTCACCACCCCTGCCTTCCTTCCTCACACATATACTAAAGTACTGTACATGTATGGCGCGCACACACACACACACAAACACGCACAAACATGGGCACATGACATCAGTGACATTGATCCAATTCCTGTATAGTTACATCATTTCCACAGAAGACAGTAGTGATAACTCCTAGCTATGTTGACCGGGCAACCCCCAAAACATGACACATACACAACATGTTTACCTGTTGACCCCCCCCCCCCCCCCCCCCCCCAAAAAAAAAAAAGAGAACAACGTCATGAACATGCTTACCATTTTACACATGCGTTGAAAGGCTTGTGCGTCTCCATGTCAACAAGCCCTGCCCCCTCCACCACGTGGACGTGTAGCTGCCCCCCATGTGGGCCAGCACTCTCTTGGATACAGTCTCGACCGCTTCCTCCCTCTATCTGAGGAGAGCTAAACTTGAGTCCCAGGAGTAAGTCACCCACAAATGACAGCCTGTTGTCATGCACCACCTGATTGAGAAACAAAAGAAGGCAAGATGACCTGGGCCATGGTGCCGGTGAGACTGAAGTGTGTACATGTGCTTGTGTACAACATTAGCAATGCATACTAATTCACTGCTGCCTCTGCCAATCACTTTTTGGTGAAACTGAAAACCAAGCCGTGCATACCATAAGCTCAATGATCACATCCAAGGGGCAGTGGCCTGAACCCATTTCTGGCAGGAGGTGAGGCGTGCTCCATTCAGAAGTGCGCCAGAGGTGTGCACTGATCATGGCAACCATTTTTCCAGACATATGTGGAACCTCTATTGCCTGACCTGTGAGAGGGGAAGCAGGGGAGGGGAGGAGGGGGAGGGAGGTGTGGAGGAGGGGGGGAGGGAGGAGGGGAGGGGTTGGGAATAAGGATTTTTTATGATACATTTTCTCCATCATCATATTTTTAAACAAGTCATTGGATAAGCTTCAAGTGAATATTACAGTGTAAATATGAAACCAAAAAAGGTGAACTACATAAGGCAATCTTGGCAAAGGAAAGAAATTGATTTTTTTAAAAGGCAAGAAATGGCAATTGACACAAATCTGCTCTATGGAGACTAAATGTGAATGTTGCTGCAATTACAAAATTTGCTTTAGTTTCTACATCATATTTAATCTGGTACCATATTTTTAGCTTATTGCTTTAGTACAAAGGTATGTAGGGCTTTGGTACAAAGGTAGGACTTTTTTTGCTTTTATAGTACAGGCAATTACCAGTCATGTTTAGAGCAAAGAGGGCATGGTGGGGCTGGGGTATACCCCTCTCCCAACCTGCCAAGTATGGTTATTAATTAATTATCCATGTTATAACACTGATTGATGGATTTGTATTACATCATCCGTTGTTAAGGTTACTTGTGTCTTAGAAATAATCCACCCCTGGAAGAGGGTACAGGCAGGCATGCCTAGTCCCCTCTCCATCTATAATTCCATCTTGCCCCACCCCACCCCACCCCCCATAGCTATTAACGATTGATCGTCCATTCATGCATAGTTGTGGGGTCCGTGCAATTTATGAAGTGAACCATTAACCCCTGAGAGTTGTAACATTTGAAATGCCTACCTCCCAGGTCAGAGAAGACATTGCTGCTGCCGACGACATCATCTCCTGTCACCCTGCAGGTAACAATGCCGCCGTCCTTCACGTTGGAGGTGGCCTTGAGTGTCATTGTCTTCACAGCGAGCCCGCTGTGGGAGAAATCCAACTTCCATTGAACCTCAGCACTCCTAACCCCATCAGACAGGCCTAGGTATGCCTGTGTGTGTGTGTGTGTGTGTGTGTGTGTGTGTGTGTGTGTGTGTGTGTGTGTGTGTGTGTGTGTGTGTGTGTGTGTGTGTGTGTGTGTGTGTGTGTGTGTGTGTGTGTGTGTGTGTGTGTGTGTGTGTGTGACAGTGTGAAGAGGCCAATAGTTGCTTTAAGTGTAAGTTAGTTTACTAGTATTATTGAAATTTGTGTTTAGCATGTATTGTAAGGTTTCTTTATAAAATAAAGAAAGCTAGCGCCGCCAGGAGTCTTTGCCAACAAAGCTGGTTTGTTAGTGTTTCCATCTAGAGCCCTTCAAACGCACCAATCAGTTAAGGAAAGCTAAAGGGGTTAGCAACATCTTGCTGTAGTGTACGTCATTGTCTGAGGTATTTTATTCACACGGTGAAAATCATTTTGTTAAGTGAATGATGTTATGCTAAAAAACCGCATGTTAACACACCGTCATCAACACGCGTCTCTCATGTACACTCAACACATGCTTCAATTCCTTAGAAGTGCATGCATGTCTACAGACCACTCCTCTTCAAATTGCATTAAATCGATCTTTGAACATGCATACACACATACACGCGCACAGACAAACTACGTGCTATACTGTAATAAGTAACAATGCATGTGTACGATAAAAAAATATATCATGTGAAGCCCCGCCCCCGCCTCACCGTCTTGCCTTCCTGGTCCGTATATCTGGTCACACCGGTTACAGCCGCAGCACCCTTTGCCAATCCCTCTACCCTGGCTAGCTGCGGGCACACGGCCTGGTCCCAGTGGAGATAGTAACAATCACTGACTACCGAATATCGGAGGCGAAACCTGAGAGGGTATAAAATGGCACATTACGCGTACGCTAGCCCCGTATAGGGAGCAATACAGGAAAGAAAGAAATCGAAGAGCCTGCTTATTTACTCCTGTTTTTAAAAACAGGTCTACACGTCATGTATCAGATTTTGACTAGCGGCATGCAGAATAATACAAATGCTACCCCGGATACCCCCGGTAAGATTTGTACTACTGCATGCATACGGAGCCCTGCATGAGGATAGTAAAGGCGCCTACGTTGAACTATTTATGCCCCAGCGCTGCGTGGTTCTCTCGCACAGTACGCGAGACTCACCTTTTCAGAGAGATGTCCTGAAGACTTGGTAGAAATGTATGTCCCGTCATTCTGCACACATATTAAAAGATCGAACAAGCTAGTAACAATTAACTGATATCTACACCAACTACACTCGCAAGTATATATATAAATTATATAATAATTATAATTATAATTGTACATGCGTGGGACTCATATACACATCTGATTTGGCGATTGGTCTACGACTACATGTATATCAGACAGTATTTCGTCACGATCACCATGGACACTAATTACCTTTAGTATCCACACGCACATAAGTCTTTTCTTAACCCAGTCCGACGGCTCACGACACTGCGAAACCAACTACTGCAAATGAACATTTAACCGCGCACCGTAGATATATCTAGCATATAATTTTATTAATAGTATCTGCGGTTTAACAGTGCTCATTGTTACCATAATATCCTCTGACGTTACCATACCTGAAACTTGATAACGAAGTGATAGCCATGCTGGTCACAGGGGTGAGGGAGGCGATGATTACTGTTGAATGCAAGCCTCATAACTGACCAGTCTGAAGTTGCACGCAGTGCAACTGAGTGTGCAACTCGAAGCTTTGGTCAGCAGAATAAACCGCCCACACGAAGGGAAGTCCTACGCAGCTGGTAGTACAACTTTTTTTTTTGGTTGAAAGTAAGCCACGAATACACATGTTGTTACTAGGCTAGCTCATGATCACGTCACAGCCACGCGTTTACCGCGAATCAGTTTCATAAACGATGATGCATGCATGTTCTAAATTTTGTTGGAGTACCACAAACCTTTTCTTTCTAGATGGGGGGCAGGAATAGGGGGAGGGGGGGGGGGGGGGGGGGGGGGTTAATTCCAAGTGACTGCATCTGCCTGCAATGAAGCATACGTGGCAATGCGGCATTTTAATCACGACCAACAAACAATTGATCATGCCTTATTTAGTGGCAATGATGATTAGCCCATGGAGATTTACCTTGATGAATTTAGAAAAGGGGGGGGGGGGGAGGAGGATCGAAATTTAAAGCTTCACTTGAGGTATAAATTTAGTAAGTTAAACAGAATGATGACAAATGATGACAAATTACAAGGTACGCCAGAAAGAAAGGTATTCATTGATTGTACCTGACAGGGCTGAAGGAGAAGTGGCTCAGTATGTATTTTGCCATCATCCTGAGACCTCTCTTTTTTTAAATACACCAGTTGGGTCTCTTAACTTGTTATATACCCCAGGGACTTCTCTTTGCATCAAGTTGCACTAGTACGCACCATGATATATCAAACCTACCCCTCAGTAAAAATGTTCTGATCCACCATTGAATCGAACCTTGATCTAGACATGTGGCTTGGATTCAATAGACCCACCATGCAGTAAAAAAAAAAAACCGAAATGATGAATTTCTCCTCCCATAGATTCCTCGAGTTATTGGCAATGAACCCTCTCTCCCCCCCCCCCCCCCAAAAATGTTTTTTTTAATTTTATTAACATGTGAGTCAAGGTCAGCTTTGTCCCCAATGCATGTCCCATTCTTTGGATCACTTTGGTCACCATGCTCTGGTCATGTAAAAACGGCTCCGATATGGTTTCCTGCCACCAACAGAATCCGAGACACCCTTTTTGAGTTCTGTCAATGATAACATGCATGCGCAGCTTGAAGCTGGAAGCAGTCTGGGCCATGAAGCTTGACAAACACGTCCTGCCAATGTCCTCATCCCTAATTGGGAGTTGGGCAAGCCTGCTGCAATTGATCTCTGTGTCACATCCCCGGTTAATTCCGAAACCCTCCAAGTAGGAGTTCAGCAGCAATGCAGCAGAACAGAGGAAGCACCACAGTAATGATGCAAAATGTGGAGAGTTAGGTTGGGTTTGCATCCACCTGGTTGTAGAGTCCTATGGAAGTTGGGGACCAGATAGCACTTGCCAGAAGACTAGCCACTCCTTCAGATTGAACTTGACCCTGATAAGAGCTATCTAGAGTATGTGTTTGACATTGTGTTGTGTGTTTAAATTGTAATTGCATTCTGTCAACATATGGATCATGCAACCTGTACTTTAGCACAATATATATCATTTTTGCTTGGTCTAAATTGAAATTGTTCTGGACGTATTGTGATATGCAGTCAATCATCATTATGCACGATGAGTAGAATGTACATGTACATGTGGAAGACTTCAATTCTTAAATTCAATACATTCTTGACTTGAACGTCATGTTAAACACAGGTGCCACTAAATCAACTCAGACTCTCCTGGCAACAGCAATCGTGCATCAGACATCCTTGAAAACCAATTCATTGAAGGAAAGTTGCCACTATTTGAAGGCAATCACTGGGATGTTCAATTTAAAAGGGTAATACCACCTCTGTCCTACACATCTGTAATGTATGAATAATTACTGTGAGGTATTAAAATTGCCCACTGCTGTTTATGGGTATCAGCAGTATCAAATACTACACATAATCATGTGGCACTACTTTTATAAAATGATTGTGGTTGAATAAATTTATTTACCTCATTAGAGTATTTTGAGACTTTTGGAGGTAGCTGTCAGCTTTTAATTACGGGTTAGCCAAATTGCTGTGCGTGCTTGCTTGATCTACACATGCAAACATACATGCACGAACTGAAAAGGGGGGTCACCCAATCCTCTGACACCTGTAATCACAAATCATCATAATGTGATCAATGAATTAAGGCAGCCATGGGGGTGTTGTAAATCTTATCTGAGATCAGTGGTATTAGAAGATGGACAATTCCATAGGTATCCTTGTTGAATGGGGGGGGGGAAGGGGAGGGAGGAGGAAGGGGGAGGGGGAGAGGGGGGAAGGGGGAAGGGGGGGGGAGGGGGGAGAGGGAGTGAAAACGAATATATAATAAGTAAATAGACACATTCTCCCAACATATTTGAAGGCAATAGTGCATGCTCCAAAGATAAAGAAATGAAGTGTTCCTACAACATTTACATTTCTGGCCATAGGACTACACTATTTATTCTTCCCCATGACCTATATTACATAGTTTATTTAATCTTATGCCCCTGCAGTGATGCAGGTTATGAATATGAATTTGTTGATGTCCCTCACGATGATGATCACTGTGTCATCTGTCTTCTCCCTGCTCGAGACCCTCAACAAACCATGTGTGAGTGTGCCAAGCTGTACTACAAGTCATGTTATGACAAGCTGAAAACCACTTCAGGGACATGTCCAACATGTCACCAACCACTGGATGCATTTCCTGATAGGAACATTGCTAGAAGGATTAAAGGTCTGAGAGTGAAGTGTACCTCCACAGGCTGCCCCTGGATAAATAAGCTGGGATCACTTAATGATCATCTTCAGATGTGTGTAAGTGCTGGTACTCTGTTCTAATGGCTGCAAACAGCACATAGTCCGTGATAAGCATCTCCTGCATTGTGCTGAAGAGTGTCCACTTTGAAGGTACATATGTAAGCAATGCAAAGTGGAAGATCACACTCACATGGCCAATCAGATACAAATATACAGTCATCAGTCTCAACCAACTCAGAGACGACAGTCATTATGCAAAAACAATGACTTATCCTGATGTAAACAGCAGAGTGCTTAGTAGTGTTAGTAAAAAGAGTGGCTTATAGGATGAGGAATACCTGAGTTCATAGCCCACACAATGCAGCTTTTCCAAGAAAGGAGCAAATGCCAGTATTTGAAGGATGACAGCCCCTACTTTATATAGGTTAAGTGGAAGTCATATATACCTGCTGTCAAGCCAACATCCTTGCCCTCATACGTCGTGCATGTCACATGGAACAGTTATGATAGACGTAGAGAACATGCAGTGTATGGTGTAATATAGGATGTAGCAATATTGAATTTTGGGCTGGGGCTTTTTTAAAAGAGCGCTTTAGAAGTGACCAAGTACAGATGGATGTATAAGATGCTACATCATTCTTGTTATAAAGTGAAAAACAATACTCATAATTAAGCACTGAATTCAAATGACATACTGAAATAACTGGAATAATGGAAGGTAAATATCTGCAATTGTGTGTGTGTTTTGATGTAAAACTGAGGTGTTGAGATGATTTTTATCTATTTTTTAGAACTGAATTGTATACTCAAAGTTTGGTTGGATAATAATTAGTGCAGACGTAATGTACACTACATGTATATATAAATATGAGTGTGTGTTTATGTGCATAAGTGAGCAGCATTCAAAGTCTTTAATTATTTGGTTTTAGGTTACAACTAGATGGCTGTTGTCAAGGTGAAATCAACAAAGATTAAGTAACTGTTCAGTTAGCTTGAAGGGAGCTTTAATCCAGTGTGAATTAACACATTGTACACTACATCTGATTTTACAAGATATAAAAACATTCTCTCTGAGAATGTAAGTGGTATATAGGATTTGAAGGCAATGGTGGTGTAAAATGGAAGGAAAAAAGGGACTGGATGTATGATATTGCTGTATTTAGCAACATAAATTCAATGCAATTCTACAAAGAGCTATACATACATGTATAGCAATATTGTGTTCATATCATATGTTACACCACCATTACCTTCAAATCCTATATACCACTAACTTTCTCAGAGAGAACATTTGTAAATCATGTTTCATTAATTTTTGTGACCAAAAGAAAAATGGTATGTACTATATTTTTTTGCCGTGTCTTCACTTCAGCTTGAACAACCTTTAAAAGAGCATGCTGCTGAATTTCATCATTTATAGTATATAAATGTGTAAAACTGTCAGGGCAGCTGGAAATAAAAGATTGAGCAGATATTTAACCCCACTTTTTTAAAACTCTGGGACAATTAGTAGGACAAAATGACTATTGGCAGGGATTTTTAAAATAGGTGCTAAAGCACACATACGTCTCAGTTGTCCTACTTCTGTAGAAGACGTAGGGACTTTTGGTTTGCATCAATTCTTGCTACTTCTTATTGCACAACTATTAAATTTTTTAGCACAAACTTTGCGGGAAAGTTGTTTAGTTGGAATTAGCAAGAATTCATACACGCAAAAGCCCATATTCCCATACTCATCAATGTACAGAAGAAAGGCAAGACTTAAAAACTCCACACCATGTGCATGTATATTTTAGCACTTATGGGTATAAACAATGCATGCGATTTCAAACTTAATTTGTCCCTATATTTGTCCCAATGTTTATACGAATTGGGGTTATCACGTGTGCTTTCTTTGCCAGTGATTGGTTGTTTTAGCTAATGTACAAGTAATGCACTCTGGTGCTCAATGGTGCCTATTGCACAATGATGAAATGTTATGGCGCGCGTAGATGTTTTTTTCCTTTTTTTTTGGGGGGGGGGGGGGGGGGGGGGGGGGGGGAGAGCCTTTATTTAGTCGCGCATGCAGTCAAATGGGAAAATTTAGAAGGGCCCTGCGTGAGTTAGAACAAACGAATACACCATAGTATTATTGAGAACTAAGCAGCTCTGGTTAGCCTCGATAACCATATAAATTAACGCCATCGTTTATTATTATTAATAGGTACATATATAATTTAAGTGACGCACACGTAAGCACTGCAGTAACTGGCCACCTCTCGTGGTCCCCACTCCTCCCCAGTCCATTGTATATCGTGATATACATGTAGGTCTGGCTTGCGAGGGTAGAAGCATAGATATTACACGGAAGGGATTGGAAACGGGACGTTTCAACACCAATTAACAGGTTCCATCAGTGTAGTAGGAAATAAAATGGCGGAATCAATGGCTGTAACTGTTGTTGGTATAACTTACTTAAACAAAGAGTTGAAGTTGTTGAACACATGCACTTTCCTATATCTAGACGAAAACACTATCCTATTGGACGCTGTACATCAAGTTTTCCATTCTTAATTCTTCGTACTTGAGAGTCACAATCGTGAAACGACGGTGACCTCCCATTCGCACCTGAGTTCCAACGAGAAAAAATAGGAGTATTTAGTGTGGAAGTCAGTTGTCCACACACCAGGTCGTTTATATGATCAGTACACAACCAGAAAAAGGAATAAAATAATGGGAAAATAGGCCTCAGCACGCGCTGTACGCCCACAACCACACATATGTCCAAAAGGTTATCGGCGACTTTTTTATTAGTGCATCAGAGACAAAACCCACAGAGGTCGATTTGCCTTAGTAAGATCTCCTCGATTATACACAAACATAGCCAACGCGACTAAGCTGTCGTTACCTGTACGCCCACAAAGGCATCGCTAACACACGGAAAGCGGGTCTAATGAAAAACTCGCGTCTGAATACATTTACAGTCAGAAACACTTAATATCCATACCTCTCAAGCAAGTCGCATAACACCAAAGAAGGCCTCTAACTAGACAAATATCTTTGCTTTTCGAAAAAGTTCGTGGTCACTAAGAAGGTGTTGATTAATACTACACTGACGGCCCGAAGCTAGGATAATGCAATGTATTGCAGCACGTGATCCGTTTCCAATCCCTTCCGTATAATATCTATGGTAGAAGTTATAGTCTCCGCGCGAGGACCATTTCCGACGCCGCAAGTGATACATCCTTAAGAGGGAACCACACAGACTAGGTACATATGGCCATGTCAAGAAATTATGGACATCAATGCATAACTCGGCTTACAATTGTGATTTTAAAAATCTGATTGCACCATTAAACTCACTAGGTACTTTAGAGATTTATCAAGTTATTAAAACAGCTAATTATTTTATTAAAATATATTATTGTTATTGTCTTGTAATACGTTAATTGTATGTCTGCATGGCAGAAAAGTTAGGAATAGCAATCGCTGTTACATAAAATCCTTCCGAACTAAAGCTATCGTCGATTTTGCCCCTGCCACTGGATACATTCTGGAGGTCACGTGATATGTTATTTATGCGTTCCCAGACCCTATTTATTGAGAACACCTTGTTTGTCAATAAATAGGGTCTGGGAACGAGACTAGGCATGGCTAGCCTTTTGGCGAAGGGTTGGGTATCAAGCCTATATTTGTACCCGTCTGATTAGTATTGTGGATATAATAGCACTACACTCAATTGCTATCAATAATTCTTGGTATATATACGCTAGTCTTGCTAGAACGAGGGACGCATGTTGGAAGTAAGACCTAGTATTACTATATACATGTAGGCTTGAAACCCCCAAAACGCGAAGGTCGAGCTGATAGAACGGCTGCTGTGGAGTAGCTACCACGGTCCACGGTGTCACTATACGAGAGTCGAGAGTACACTACCCCGCTCGTTTAGCGGTTAAGATGCACGGGCGATTCCGTCCCTATACATATATATCTGCATTTGCATCGCTCTGACGTTTACCATCACGACTGGCTTGTTTTTGATAACATACTAGAAGTTCTCGTGGAGGTGTGTTAATTTAGAACATTGCCTTCCACTAGAATTCACATATGCATGGGCGGCGGATATTCCCAGCTGGACTTTCCACTCTGTCCTGTTATGTATATGTATATCGTTGATTAATGGCTAGCCAAGGTCGCTCGCGCTTACTTCCATAGCAGTCTCGTTTCCAGACCCAATATACGCAGCTGCTCTGCTACGTATACGAGGTGAAGTCTGTCCTGTAGTGTTTCTTTCCAACTCCGCCGAAATGTCGGCCAAGGTATACAACAAGGATGAACAGCCGTAAACGTACTCGGAGAGTGGTTATAACTTACAAGTAGATCACATGCATACATCCACCTGTCTGTGTAATTTGCCCCTACAAATACTAAGCAATGGCACAGAAAAGGATGCCATGATGCAGCTCTGATATGTCATCAATGAACAGATCGATGGCATGAAGGCACAGCTAGGTAGAACTACATGTATGTATGTACTACCATGCATGTGAAACGTTTACACAAATCACCACATGCCACCACCCTAATTAAATAGGTGACCACAAAGATGTTGACAGCTACAATGTACTCTGTTAATACCAGCCCTTCTTGAACCTTCCACACACACATACACAACCAATAGATAACCAAATAAATACACACCGTAACTGTTACATCGATCACCTACATGTATTACATACATCTGCAGAGCCATGTACATATAGCTAGACCACACAAAGCCTTCCATTTGAGTTGGGTGCTGAAGTGCTTTCACCAGGTGCATGTTGGAAGGGTGACTGGCACAGTCCATGAGATGCAAAACTTTGAGTCCAGTCCTCCCAGGTCCATACCAGGTGCATGGTCATGTAGGTAAGCCTCCTCTCCTGGCAGACAACTGGTGACTGTCCTGTGTGTACAACCAAACCCTCAGCCTCAAAAGGTAAAGGTGGACAATTGTAGCCACTTTAAATTGGTCCTACATCTACATGCATGTAACACGTATTTCCTTCTCAGTTTTATACATCTTAACTTAATTTGATTCATATCCCAGTGGCTGCATCTGGGATGCACTATCAAATTCCTTATCTCTAGGGAGAAGGGCCTGTATTATCTTCCTTAAAACTGTCCCAACCAAAGCTTACTCTTGTTCCACAAGGATATCTCCCATCCATGCACCTTCACAAGGCTCTCTCCTCTACCTCCACAAGGCTATCTCACAAGACTACCTCCCTCCACCCAGAGCAGTGTGTGTGTGTGTGTGCATGTGTGTGTGTGTGTCACTGTGTGTGTGTGTGTGTGTCACTGTGTGTGTGTGTGTGTGTGTGTGTGTGTGTGTGTGTGTGTGTGTGTGTGTGTGTGTGTGTGTGTGTGTGTGTGTGTGTGTGTGTGTGTGTGTGTGTGTGTGTGTGTGTGTGTGTGTGTGTGTGTGTGTGTGTGTGTGTGTGTGTGTGTGTGTGTGTGTGTGTGTGTTTATATATGTATCACATGACACCTATATGGAATCACATGTTCATGTGCTTTATGAGGTAGTATAGGGAAATCCACACACCTGGGATATGAGGGCAGTTACAGCCAGTTAGTGGTGGATCACGGAAGACCTTTTAATGAGAAGGTGTTGCCATAGAGAGGTTCCATCTGGAGGGTCGTTGTCAGCTCATACAGGAAACCACTCAGTACGAGAAGATCGCGCGCTGACTACATCCGCCACTGGCCTAAAAAGAATAGTTACGTAGTAAAATCATTGCCTTGCACATGATATTATTGGGCACATATCCTTATATGGCTCGTCTTTGTCCCGTATCAGTGTTTCGCTTGTCCGCTTCAAATTCTATATAGAACGATAGTTTTTACAAATGTGGATATGCACGCACCCTTTTGAAAAAGTAGCAACAGAAAACGCACGTTTTCCAGCTGTCATACTCATAGAGCCATATCACGTGGTCGAATATAGAAAGTTATAGGGCCTTACTTCGCCATCAGTGTCTGTGATGCCTTGGTTTACCTGAAATAGACACGTACGGTAGTAACGTTTAATGTCCATCGGATAGACATAGACCACTCCGCGTTTGACAGACCATAATCTTGAAACCAGGCTTGAAACGGCCTAGCTAGGACTTAGAAGCTCTATATTAGTATCCCAAGCCAACGAAAACCCAAACAAAGAACATACCAAATTTGCGCGCAGTGGAGTTTGTTACTTCCAACTGGGCCAGAACTGAACGCCATAGTTTTATTGTCATCCGCGGGCGGTTTTTAATTATTTAACAACCAAACATGTACCCTGATGACCAAAAGTGCCCCAGGAACCCAGGGAACCAAGCCTATGGGCATATAAACCTGCTAGAAAGTTGCCTGGATCATTTTAGTATCTTCTGAAGTCTGTATAACTAACTTTCCTATCTTCAGTTCAGAGCAAAATGAAGAATAGTGATGAAAAATCATTGTTAAAATAGCCATTTTCCATACATCTCTATGGAAATGTACTAATTCTTCTGAGGAACCCAGCAGAAGGGGCTAAAAATTACACCAACCCAGAAGAGTGAAAGGTTTTTATGCTATCCATCATTTGAGTGCTGTAAACCTTTACTACCGGCTTTCTCTGATATATGGCATTCAAAAATTTATTTTATCCCATACATTCCTATGGACGCGTGCGCAGGAAATGTGACGGACGTTTGCAAAATTGGCCAGGAATTGCTAATGAGCGTCCGAAATTTCTCGCAATGCGTTGATTTTGTGTAGAGCCTGCGCCAATTGCAACCTTATAAGGCCAGGGTTGCCAATATATACTTGCCATAAATCATTCCATTGATTATCAAAACACTCTTTGCGGCTATAATAACAGATACATGTATATCTGTTGTGTGATAGTTCTATTTAATACGCACCGAATTCGTCAAGGCACGCGTTAGTTATGGAAAGTATTGTACAGCATGGACCGCCATATCATTAAAAACAGCTCAATCATAAAAATATGATGGTGCCCACACAGCGTATTTTTCAAGACAATATTTTCATGTTAGTGTATCCTAGCTATGCAGTAACATTGAGAAATACATCTACTCATAATCAGCATATGCCCAGTTATTGAAGTAGCTTTGGATCAAATGGCAGGTGCTCTCCCTGAACCTTGAACTACAGAATTTTGCATGCTACAACAGAACAAGATAAGATAATATATATTGTAGTACACTAGCTACTTGAAGTATACATGTATAGTAGACTCAGTTGCATGGCTACCTTGAAGGTACTTTAGCTCATCTATCACCATCCATTGTTCACCAAGTATGTTTGCTGAACACAATGCACCCTTGGCCTGGCTAATTACCTTTATAGAAAAGCATTTAATGTTAAATGATGGAAATGTAAGATGTATGGAACAATGCAGTGGTTGTGTGCACACTCTCAGAACAAGCAAGAAAATATAGCCCGGTTAAATTTTGCATCTGACAAGCTTAGAGAGTAAAGTTAGTTAGTAAACAACATGAACACAACATTTCTATATTGCAAGATCAGCAACTTAAAGATAAGATTCAAAAGAAGGAGAACAGTTCAAGGAGGAAGATAGAAAAGAAGTTGCAATGCATGTGTGGCAGAAAAGGAAGTGGAATTATCAAATGAGTTTCCTAATATCTCATAATGAAAATAAAATTAATGTAATATTTTTGAAGCGATTTATCCAACGTGTCAGTTATTTGTAATAATAAAATAATGAAGGTATCAGCATAAACAATGCACAATAAGTAACTATACTAATAAAACGATACAGAATCCATAACAGAAGCAGCATTTCCACATTGTACTGCAACTGATTGCCTTTGTAGCAAGTAAGAGCCTACATTGCACTCTCCTGATGCCTGTCTAAGGTGATGGTCAAGCTCTCTCCTGATGTCTCAATGGCTATGGGCGTGATCAGTTATTAATGGTCTGTATATTGAACACCTATGGTATGTGGATCATCAAAATGTGCTATACAATGGACATATAATATGTATAAATCAATCAAAGAAGTCTCAAGTTCCTAAAGTAATCATTACACATTGGAAGAATGATGAATGTGAATAAATAGGGGAGAACATTATGATATCGCTATACGGGCTATTGCCGTATTGGCAGCTAGATTATATAATGAGACACCTAAATTTAGATGTAATGTGTATTTGACTCTGTGAACCTTATAAAGAGTACCTATGTTGTATTTTATGCAAATATGGCATCATTATCTTGAATACTTTTACAGTAGTTGCATGGAGAAGTCAAGCGGTCACAGTTTTTTATATCGCGGTCCATTCACATCGCGTACATTGTTAGTCACCAGCGACGTAATGTTTGAAACGTTATAGCTTTTGAAATAGTAAATATAATCTGTTTTCCGTGGCAAAAGCATATTTTTGATGCATTCAATTTGCTCTTTTAGGCTATGCATAAAAGTTCTAGTTTTATTCATTTTCAAAAATTTATTAAAGTACCTACTAGAATCCGAATGACGTTTATCGATACTGAAATATCGCCAATCGGATAGGAATCAGGAAACGATGGATGTACATGTAGATCTTTATAAGACTGGAACAGTTCAGTATTCTGTGTAAGTGGGAAGAAGGAGAGAAGATTAGTTGGCTTCCAGGGAAGATTATTTCCCACCCTGTCCCAGACTGGGGGCCAAACCGGCCAATGGAAGGCTCAATGGGTGATACAGATCAACGTTGACCCATCCTACGATGAGAAAGGAAGACTTTGACCCATCCTATATATATGATGAGAAAGTAATATCTATGGTCAACACGAACCCCGACTTCATCCAATACTCAAGATCAACCTGATATGACGGAGAAGCAGTTGATTCCATGGGGGGGGGGGGGGGGGGGGGGGGGGGGGGGGAATCGCAAGGCTGGTATTAAAGTGACTAGGGATGCATGGAACTATTTTTTATGAAATAACCTATCAACATTGCGGGAAGGGATCTATAGCACAAGTCTCTTTCTCAGTGCACCGTTGAAGTCCATGGGAAGCCTTGCATGTCCGGTTTCAAATGCGTCGGATCTCCACAACCAGTGGTGCAGTCACACCATTTAGCAACTAAGGAAGAAACCCGAAGGATCAGGCAACCAGTCCAATTTAATTAGCTCAAACACAGGCACACACAAAAAAAAAAAAAAAAAAAAACTCTACTCCATATTTGCGTTCAATTTACAACCACCATGGTGGAAAGCAATTTTTCCTCGTATCAGCAAACTTGCACTTGATTTTTGCTGTCCCATTCACTTTTGCACCGAGTTTGCGAGTTTTTTTTTGCTTGTTCATTTTGTTTCGCGCCAATGATTCAGCTCAATGTATGGGGAGGCGGTTGTTATATCATTGGCGCGAATCGAGCGGGACGTTGTATCTCCGTAATAGATGGCATAAATAATTAACGAACAAAACAAATCGATAGATATAGGACCTCTGTATCTACAATCCAAATTTGAAGCGTTTTGATTACTATCGAACGTTGCAATACTGGTGTGGAGCAACTGAAAATGAAATGGTGTAGTATGAAATGTTGAAAATAAGAAGTCGATAGCGTTTAGCGTTCAGAAGATATAGCGATTCAAACAAGAAGCATTTTAATAACATTATATAAGGTTATAAAACATCGGACATTTTCGAGGAAACTGTCCCAAATGAAATAATATTCTATGCATGCACGAGCAATCTATAAAATGGAGTAGAGAGGTGCTCCACCATCCATCCCAAATCCACTCCTGCATAGAGATTTGTCATTTGGTTGTACTGATTAAACCACGATCGCGAGTTTGTGGAGCATTTTAACTACCAAAATCCAGCTAGAAAACGATATGTTTTAATGAGCTTTACAAAGCAGTTTGTTTGATATTAGTAATGATTGTGAGCATTCTTATCAGACAGAAACTGCCACCTTAGATATTGGAATTCCAATATCTATCTGTGCTGCCCCTAAGTACAGTCATACACGTCAGAGTCTGCATGGAGACCAAAAAAAGAGGATTTTTATCTGATTTGGAATACTACTATATACATGCATGTATCCTTGTTGTGCTTTTAGAGGAAACTTGTCCAATTGAAAATGCTAAAGGTGGAAACGTTTATACCTGCGTGAGTGTATGCATGAAAATAGATACCAGTCCTTATAAAGGGTATGGAAACAAATGAAATGGTCCTATCAGTATAATTATGTTGTTCCATATGTTACATAAGTCTGGGACATATGATGAACTATATGTGTCCCACAGTGACAGAGGTTATGAATATGAATTTGTTGATGTCCCTCACGATGATGATCACTGTGCCATCTGTCTTCTCCCTGCTCGAGACCCTCAACAAACCAAGTGTGAGTGTGCCAAGCTGTACTGCAAGTCATGTTATGACAAGCTGAAAACCTCTTCAGAGACATGTCCAACATGTCGCCAACCACTGGATGCATTTCCTGACAGGAACAGTTATAGAAGAATTAAAGGTCTGAGAGTGAAGTGTACCTCTACAGGCTGCCCCTGGATAAATAAGCTGGAATCACTTAAAGCTCATCTTGAAACATGTGGGTATGTACTGGTGCTCTGTTCTAATTGCAAACAGCACATAGTCCGTGATAAGCATCTCCTGCATTGTGCTGAAGAGTGTCCACTTCGAAGGCACATGTGTAAGCATTGCAAAGCAGTAGGCCCATATAAGGAGATGATTGATGGCCATCTTGAAAAGTGTCCTGATCTTATGGTACCCTGTCCCAACAGTGGATGTGAAGTAAGCATAAAGAGAAAGGACATGGCTTCCCATCACTTGGAGTGTCCACATGAGACTATCAATTGTCCATATAAGGATGCAGGATGTACCTACACATCACCAAGACATGCAATGGCAGATCACAAAGCCACCACCTGTGGTCACCATCTTGATCTAGCAATGGTACAACTTAAAGATGCAATGGTGCAGCATAAGGATGTAAAGGTACAACTTAATTATGCAACGGTGCAGCTGAAGAAACATGGAGAAAAATTCACAGAAATGCATTGCACCCCACTATTGATTAAAATGTCACAATTTAGTCAATTGAAAGTGAATAATAATCTGTGGCACAGTCCAGGATTTTACACTCATGCGGGTGGCTATAAGATGTATCTTTATATACATGCCAATGGATGTGGTGATGGTAAAGGTACACATGTGTCTGTATTCCTGCGCCTAATGAAGGGAGAGAATGATGATGCCCTCACCTGGCCAATCAGATACAAGTGTACAATCACCCTTCTCAACCAACTCAAAGATGAAGGCCATCATACATACACACTTAATTCTCCTGAAGATAAATGTGATATTGCATTGTATTTAAGCAGAGTGCTCAGTGGTGATAAGGGAGCAACAGGATGGGGATTTCCTCTTTTCATAGCCCACACAGAGCTGGACCTCCAGGAAAAGGAGCAATGCCAGTACTTGAAGGATGACAGCCTCTACTTTAGGGTACAAGTGGACCTCATACCTGCTGTAAAGTCATGGCTTGTACCAATCTTACCCTCATAATTCACTGCATATGTACAGATATAGAGAACATTGTGTAGTAGGATGTACATGTAGCATTAAAAAAGATTTTCTTATTGAGGATCTGTTTGATGTAGCTATAGGTAGTGTGTACATAATAAAATGATTACTTTTTAATAAAGTATAGAATTTTGGGCACTTGGCACGATATTAGATTTTTAAAACAAGTGTTACGTACGTATAGATGACTATGATGCTGCATCTTCATGTATTGTACAATGACGTGCGAACCAGTTTAGTACACAACTTGCATGAAGAGTTGTTAATCGGCAAGCAATGTGCGAGGGATGAAATTATGGCTCATATTTCTTATTTTGAAAAAGCACCACATCAATAAAGTGGCTGGGCCTTCATCCCTTACAACATTAGGGAAGGGGTGTCCCCCTCCCTATACCCTCTCCCATCTAAACTCCCCCTCTCACCATCCTAAATTTGTATGTCCGCCCCTGTCATGCCTCCTAAGACTTGTGCAGGAGGGCCTCCTAAGGCTTGTGCAGGAGGGGTCATGCCTCCTAAGGCTTGTGCAGGAGGGGTCATGCCTCCTAAGGCTTGTGCAGGAGGAATCTTGCCTCCTAAGGCTTGTGCAGGAGGGGTCATGCCTCCTAAGGCTTGTGCAGGAGGGGTCATGCCTCCTAAGGCTTGCACAAATAATGCCACCCATCTAAGGGTCTCAACCCCTGAAGTTTGCTTGTGAGGAGATCTACCCTGAGATTTGCAGCAGCATTGGGGTGCAATACACAAGAAAAAAATGAAACATGCGGCTAAGATACCCTGGCTAGTATTTATAGAAATGCTGTAAGGTGATCTACACAATATATATGTATCATGATATGCAAATTGAATAAGATTAGATACATGTACTGTCCACTACTTCCATCACACTCAAATCAATCTCTTGTCCTCACCCTCTGCCATCTCACTATTCCTTCATGTAGCTCAAAACTCTCACTATTACTTATAGCAGATTATTTGAAACACTGATTATTGTTTCCATGCACTGGTAATGGTTTGTGTACATGTGATGATATGTGGGAACAATAATTGTTTACGATATGACGTTTCAGCGACGCTGATGCTCAGCAAGCATCACATTATAAACCCAGCTAGCGCTTTAGTTGTAACTTGTAACGCCTCAATGATGCTTCAGGTATAGCAGCAGCCTTTGCGACAGAGTTTAGGCTATGACCCTGGCGAATTCACTGTAGGGTGTGTAACCTCCCCTGAATAATGAAAATCGATTTTTCCGAATACTTTTAAAACACTAATCGATTTTTCAGGTTTTTCTGGATCTGAAAATCGATTTTTCCGAATACTTGAAAAAAGAAAATCGATTTTTCCGAATAGGTTTTGACAATTTGCCAGCCGAATACCTAGGTTATTCAGGTTTTCTGCTCATTGAGCCACCTAAATGTACACATCACACCAGAGACCCTCCTACAGCTACCCACATTACACCAGATACCCTCAGCACACAAACACACCTACCCCCATCACACCAGATGCTCTCAGCACACAAACACACCTACCCCCATCACACCAGATACCCTCATGAGACACACAACCATAGCTTCCCCCATCACACCAGATGCCCTACTACAACTATCCACATTACACCAGATCAGTACCCTCAGCATGCATCCACAGCTACCCACATCACACCAGATGCACTCAGCACACAACCACAGCTACCTACATAGGCCTAAATCGCTTGGCCTAACCACATACCTAGTTGGGCGTGTCCCGACCTAAGTTAGCGTGGCCACGCTGAGCTTTACCAGTACCTACAGTCTACAGATGTACACATCGCACTTGATGCCAACAGAATAGAACCACAGATGACGTTTACGCACTACCAGCCATGCAGCCTCCATTTTACCATCGCGAGTTTTGAAAATACTAGTAACTAAGTAGGCCTTAGTACGATCGCGGCAACATCAGCTCAGAGAGATTGATGCAAGAAGCCAGCTGGTTCAAAATACACTAAGCGAACTGACTTTGATTTGTAGCTGGAGCTATCCG
This sequence comes from Spongilla lacustris, assembly GCA_949361645.1. Taxonomy (NCBI): domain Eukaryota; kingdom Metazoa; phylum Porifera; class Demospongiae; order Spongillida; family Spongillidae; genus Spongilla; species Spongilla lacustris. The sequence continues at coordinate 2,644,580 of OX442417.1, read as the reverse complement.
TCGCCATGACACGTGAAGAGGGAGATCTCTTTTGGCTACATGTAGTTCGAATTACTGCCCGTATATGATCTCGTCCCCACGTATATATTTATAGTAACAGCAGTGACGTTATAACTTTAAATTAGAAGTAATTATTGTCGTACATGTAATATCGTAAACGCGTATCCGGATATCGTCATAAAAATGTATTCGAATAATGAGCGAATTGTCGATGCGGACGACGAATACCTAAGTACCTCCGAATGGAGATTCACAAACCGGTTATTTCGAATAGAACAAATCCAATAATCGAGTAATGCTAAATCACTATTCGAGCGGATAGGTTTTTGCGAATATCCGAATAACCCGAATAACCTGATAACCGGTTACACACCCTAATTCACTGTACCAATAATTCCAGTTGATCTTGTGGCCTAATTGACCCACTTTGTAGTGCTTTTGAAACATTGCATCCTCAGTAGCTCCACTGTCAACAATCTGTGATCCCGGAACATGATCCAGTCACCTGTAACTGCAACACCCTAGTCAGGATTATCCCTCAGCTTGTGGTGGTACTCCACTATAGTTCAGTCACCTTAGTGAGTCTGAACTGAAGAACCTCTGGGTAGTATACATGTAAGATCTTATTGTGCTTGCAAGCCGGGCAGCAGAGAATGCATCTCTGTCAAGTCACATGCAGTAACAACACATAACATTAAAAATGATTTCCACAATATTGAATTTTGGCCTGGGGCATGATATTACTTTTTTAAAGCAGGTCGTGCTAAGTGTGTATATAGATGAACATCATGCTATATCATTTATATATCAGCTACATGTACCTGAAACAGAACCCCATAATTAAACTGAAAGTAAATATCACATTATTGTGTGACAGTTTAGTTATTTTGCATTGGACTAATCTCCTGTATGCCCCAGAACATATACCTCTTCAATAGACAAGGTACAATACAGCAGGTTATGTTGTTTTTGTGCATACATCCCATCATCATAACAATGACAACAAAAAAACATCTGGTAGAAATACAAAAAGGTGAGACTGCATTGGAATATCTTACTCTCAACAGTAACAAGGGTAAGGTCATGTTCATAAATAGTGGTGCTTGACAGATATGTGAGTTCAGTGCATGTTATTTTCATCATGGCTCTTGGTGTCTGGATTAATGATGATTAACTTTTATACATGTGCATAGTGGAATTGTTTTCGTACATGGCAGATACATTCTATATTCATAATCGTTCAGAGAGTCTGCAACGAATTATGCTGTAAGGTGATCTACACAATATACATGTATCCTGGATACGCAAATTGAATAATATATGATACTTTCCACTACATGTATTTCCATTACACCCAACTGAATTAATCTCTCGATCATTCTCACCCTCCACCATCTCACTAATCCTACAAGTAGCTTCTCTCTCCCACACTACTCTCACTTTATTCAGCAGATGATTTGAAGCATTATTTTTTCCACTGGTGATGGTTTGTGCGAGAATATATATGTGCAAGGGAACTTCAGAAGCACAGAGTCTGAGTAAGAGGGGCAGGAGTATGGGGAGGAGGCATATGCCACTTTCCACTGAACCAGTCTGGAGCTCCAATCTGAGACTGAACCACTGTGCTACCTCTGAGGGGAGAGCCAAGAGAGTACTTGTGATGAGAGAAATAAAGAGAGCTTGCATGGTTGATGTGACATACATGTACAAGTGTATAGTAGCATTGCACTTTGGCTATTATAACTGCAGATGTACTCTTCCCGCCATGCCTTGTTAAACCAGAGAGTGTATATGTTAATTGTTACATGATCTTTGCATGGTTCATCAGGTTTGAGACATATGTTCCCGGCCCCCTGCCCCCCCTTCACTATGCTACTGACTACATGTAGTTATGCATACCCATTCATGTACAGTGGCTGCAAAGATCGACATGCACATATAACTCACAACAGTCTGTGTACATATACAAAATGAAGACATAGACGACACATGCACTATCATGTGAAGCTGTTTAATTAACACTGAAGACCATGTACTGCAGGAGTATGAAGCTTGCTCACTCCCTCAAGTATACTTAGCATGTACAGTAATATACCACATCGACTTTTTACCTGGAATTTTTCATAGATCACATGATCTGGTCAGTTTAAGGAGATCTGTGAATGGTTATTGTCATAAGATACATTAACACACTTCAACACACCACCATAGACAAAACCTCTAATCTCCCTATACACTCGTTATTGGAAGCTTAAAATGGGAGTGCAATATGGAATATGGGGGAACATGTCAAGGATCACAATTTCTGTGGATGTCTGTTGCTCAAAGGTGATGCAGTTGCAATGCAGACACAGTGGCTTGTCTCTTTCCGTGCACACCTTCCAGGGAGAGGGTGATACAAGATGGGCCACAAGACAGCAAAACAGACCACTAAGAATGCAGCCCTGGGTGACCCTAATTATCAGGGAAGCACCTTTTTTCAAACTACTTGGACACTTGCAATTGGTCAGGGCCCCAGGTGGCATAGGACAGCATAGCAGGCACCTATGCCAACTGCATGGAGAGGTAGTAAATCACAAATCATAGTAAAGTGATCAATAAAAAGAGGGTGCTAAAAAATTTCATCTGACCTGGGATACTACTATAGATGCATTTATATCCCTGTTGTGACAAAAAAACTTGTCAAAATGAAAATGCTGCAGGTGGAAACGTCATACCAACGTGAGTGCATACATACATGTATAAACATGAAAATAGATACCTTATAAAAGGTATATGGAAACAAATGTAATGGTCCTATCAGTACTTAGCACATTTATGTTGTTCAATATATATTATATACGTATAGGACATTTGATGAGCTATGTGTGTCCCACAGTATGATGATCACTGTGTCATCCTCAACAAACCAAGTGTGAGTGTGCCAAGCTGTACTGCAAGTCATGTTATGACCAGCTGAAAACCACTTCAAGGACATGTCCAACATGTCGCCAACCACTGGATGCATTTCCTGATAGGAACAGTGATAGAAGGATTAGTGGTATGAGAGTGAAGTGTACCTCTACAGGCTGCCCCTGGATAAATGAGCTGGGATCACTTAATGATCATCTTCAGACATATGGGTATGTGCTGGTGCTCTGTTCTAATGGCTGCAAACAGCACATAGTCCGTGATAAGCATCTCCTGCATTGTGCTGAAGAGTGTCCGCTTCGAAGGCACATGTGTAAGCATTGCAAAGCAGTAGGCCCATATAAGGAGATGATTGATGGCCATCTTGAAAAGTGTCCTGATCTTATGGTACCCTGTCCCAACAGTGGATGTGAAGTAACCATACAGAGAAAGGACATGGCTTCCCATAACTTGGAGTGTCCACATGAGACTTTCAGTTGTCCATATAAGGATGTAGGATGTACCTACACATCACCAAGACATGCACCATCTTGATCTAGCAATGGTACAACTTAAAGATGCAATGATGCAGCTTAAGGATGTAAGGGTAGAACTTAAGGAAGCAATGGTGGAGCTGAGGAAATATGACTGATGAAAAATTCACAGAAATGCATTGCACCCCACTATTGATTAAAATGTCACAATTTAGTCAATTGAAAGTAAATAATGATATGTGGTACAGTCCAGGATTTTGCACCCATACCTTTGGCTATAAGATGTGTCTTAGAGTATATGCCAATGGACATGGTGTAGGTAAAGGTACACATGTGTCTGTATACCTTCACCTGATGAAGGGAGAGAATGATGATGACCTCACCTGGCCAATCAAATACAAAATGTATAATCACCCTCCTCAACCAGCTCAAAGATGAAGGCCATCATACAGGTACATTTGATTCTTCTGAAGATTAAAAGCCATGTGTAAGTAGAGTGCTCAGTGGTGAGAAGGGAACAACAGGACGGGGAATACCTAAGTTCATTGCTCACACAAAGCTGGACGATGAAGAGGAGCAATGTCAGTACTTGAAGGATGGCAGCCTCTACTTTAGGGTACAAGTGAACCTCATACCTGCTGTCAAGCCATGGCTTGCATAAGACACATGCAGTTACAACAGATGTACAGATTACATGTGGTATAGGATGTAACATTAAAAATGATTTCCATAATATTGAATTTTGGGCTGGGGCATGATATTACTTTTTAAATCAGTGCTAAGTGTGTATAGATGAATATCATGCTGCAGAAAAACAGCATATCATTTGAGCAGTATTTATTATCAGCTACCTGAAACAGAACCCATAATTAAAAATCACATTGTGTGACAGTTTAGTCACTTCTCATTGGACTGATAGCTCATGCCCCAGAACATATACCTCTTCAATAGACAAGGTACAATACAGCAGGTGTGCATGTTGTTTTTGTGCATACATCCTATCATCATAACAATGACAACAACAAAAAATACAAAAAGGTGAGACTGCATGGAAATATCTTACTCTCAACAGTAACAAGGGTAAGGTCATGTTCATAAATAGTGGTGCTTGGCAGATTTGTGAGTTCAGTGCATGTTATTTTCATCATGGCGCTTGGTGTCTGGATTAATAATTATTAACTTTTATACATGTATATAGTGGAGTTGTTTTGGCAGATACATTCTACATTCATAATCATTCGGAGAGTCTGCAACGAAAGAAGCAAACACTCATATACAGATTAATATCGGGACCTACGTTAGTAGGTCCTATGTAGGATTTGAAGTGTCATGAATACGATTAGCAAAACACCAGATTCCATTATTGCCGATGCGCCGTACAATCAGTTGAAATTTAGTGAGCGTATTTAGATACAGCCGTCGAATATCTACAGTGTAGTAAAACTGCCGACGTTTAGATCTAGAAAGCTCGGACAACAGAGATAACGCTCACTCGTTCCCACTCTCGAACCTAAAAAAAAGTTTCTCCTAATTCTTCCGGATCTGATAAGATAAGATTTTCTCGGATAAGAGGTTTATTGGGCTGTATCTTTGTCACGATTGAAGCATAATGTTAGCCGTTATGCGGAAGCACTTAGAAACTTACTGCCGAGTTGGATTTGTTTTATTATTTTCGTAAGGGGAGCTATGCTTGACACAAATTCGATCTATAGCAACTTTGTTATGTTAGCAATAGCCCACAACAGATTTTATCGGCCCGTGGAAGACATAAAAGTTAGGATAGTAAACCCTTGCTTGTGTAATTATAATCTCTGGTTCTATATAGTGCTCTACAGTTACTATATTTTAGTAGTCACGTTTCTTACAAATACTTGACGCGTCTGGTTTGTTTTCTTCAAAATGCTGTCACGTCGATCGCGAAGAGAAAAGAATCGTGCTAAGAAGATTGCCAAGTTAAATGATGAGAGTTGTGCTGACGAGTCGCAAGATATAGTTTTCACGAAGCGCATGAAAAAAAGAAGGCTTGCAACAGGAAGCACTACAAAGCCAATTCTGAAAGTAAGAAGGAGAGCGCAAAGGCCCAATACTGGCTTGATCCGGAAACCAAGAAGGAGAGCGCGAAGGCCCAATACTGGCTTGATCCGGAAAGTATGAAAGAAAGCGCGAAGGCTCACTACGATCAAAATCGAGAACTGATTTTAGCCTCCAAACAAGCTCAATATCAGGCAAATCAAAAGGCCAAGAGAGATATCTCAAGAATAAACAGCCGCAGGAAAAGAAATCCTACGAGGTAGGAGTGTATCGTGTGCATTATTCGTTGCGAGTTACATGTAGATAGCACAACTCCAGTGGATTGAATAGACCCTTCCCTTTAAGATGTACGCCGGACGTGACATCACTAATTAACGCGTACTTAACCCATTTAGTGATGTCACGTCCGGAGTACTTCTTAAAGGGAAGGGTCTATTAGAAAAAATAATCAAGGGTGTTCATATTATTTTTAAAGTATATGGTATTGTTGTCTAAAACTTATTGACATTTACATGTTTTAGATTTGATTTAGGTCTTCTCCCTTTAGATACTCTCTGTGTGAGCCCAATGATACTGTACAGGGTACATACAAGTGTGAGCTAAATAAAGCCCTTCATAACAATAGCGCGTTACTTGGACAGTTGAATGATGCCTTCAATAAGGTTAATCCCTGTCTAATCTGTAAAATCACATGCCTGTCTACAGATACCATATTTGGTGGCCCAGTATGTGTCATAGCATCTATGGCTGCTAAAACAGGTTCTCTGTGTAAACTTTGTTTATCTTACAGCTGTAGTCTATAAAACCACATGCCTGCCTCCTTCCTACATGCTAGTTGATGATAAATTTTTTTGCATCACTTTTACATTTGAGTGGACTTTTTAACAACATGGTTTGGGATATCCAAAATCTAATACAGAATATTGTTTGTACATCATCTGGCATTAAAATTACAAAACCACAACTGCTCACGTGACTTCCTAATTGCATAGCGTTTCATTTTCAGTAACCACCCTAAATAAGTAGTTTTTAAGGGATTTCTCCACCGTTACATGCTGGATTGCGCTGAAATTCGGTGTGTAAGTGTAGCATGGCTCCTTATCGAAAACTGCCGTGTCCGATTTCGAATGCGGGAAACAGTTTCGGTATTGGCATCCTTTAAGGACAGATTTTAGAGGGAATTGTGCTTAGTATGGAGTTTCGTTGCGTGCGCGATCTGAGGTCCCAGAATCAGCTAGTAGATAGTAAAATGATGGTTGAATCCAAGGCAGTTGAATTCGTGACTTTACTGATGGTTTGGCAGCGAATAGAAAGCCTCTAAGTCGGATAATGAAAAAAAGTCGGCCATATACAATGAATAACATTATAGAGTTGACGTCATTGGCTGAAAAGTGGGAGTGGTAGCGTTCTTTTCAGAACCAAACCCTGCTGGAGACCACAAGCGGGCGATAAATCAGATGTAGGAAAGCATCATCACCTATTTGGGCACCTCTGAAGAGGAAAAGAACCGTTGTCGACTTGATCACCACTCCCACAAAATACAATGACGTCAACTTTATAATGTTATTCATTGTATATGGCCGACTTTTTTTCATCCTCCGACTTAGAGGCTTTCTATTTGCTGCCAAACCATCAGTAAAGTCACGAATGCAACTGCCTTGGATTCAACCATCATTTTACTATCTACTAGCTGATCCTGGGACCTCAGATCGCGCACGCAAAGAAACTCCATACTAAGCACAATTCCCTCTAAAATCTGTCCTTAAAGGATGCCAATACCGAAACTGTTTCCCGCAATCGAAATCGGACACGGTAGTTTTTGATAACGGGCCATGCTACACTTACACACCGAATTTCAGCGCAATCCAGCATGTAACGGTGAAGAAATCCCTTAAAAACTACTTATTTAGGGTAGTTACTGAAAATGAAACGCTATGCAATCAGGAAGTCACGTGAGCAGTTGTGGTTTTGTACTTTTAATGCCAGATGATGCACAAACAATATTCTGTAATTAGATATCACAAACCATTTTGTTAAAAAGTCTACTCAAATGTAAAAGTGATGCAAAAAATTTTATCATCAACTAGCATGTTATGCACTGTATTTGGTGGCCCAGTATGTGTCATAGCATCTATAGCTGCTAAAACATGTTCCCTAGGTTCTCTGTGTAAACTTTGTTTATCTTACAGCTGTAGTCTGTAAAACCACATGCCTGCCTCCTTCCTGTATGGATGCCATATTTGGTGGCCCAGTGTGTGTCATAGCTTCTATGGCTGCTAAAACATGTTCTCTAATTTACAGCTGGAACCTTTTGCATGCACCTCTCTTAAGAGCTATGGTATCTGTTTGCCTTGCTTTGCAGGACTAACTAACTTCCTGCATGCATGATTCCATGTATGGTGTCCCAGCATGTGGTCTTAAATTGTGACACATCTTCTATGGCTGCAAACCTGAACATGGAGGAATCCTTCCATGTTCTCAAGTACATCAGCTGGAACCAATTACAGCTCTTCTAAGAGCTATCACTCTGACTAAGAGATTTATGCTTTGCAGGATTATCAAATGGCAAATGGGTTTGCAGCCGTGACCTTGACTGCATGTAAATTAATGGATCTCTCTGTAGGCCCTCACCCCAAAAACAGGAATATGAGTTCACACAATCATATTTTATACTTAACCCACAGTCCAATCATTATATCAGTTCTCTGCTCTTAAAAATAGGCCTGCCTCCTTCCCATGTATGTGTTTATATGTAATGTGCTGTCTACAGCTGCACAGCATGTGAAAAAGTTTCTGTGTCAACTTTCATACAACATTTGTCTTGCAACTTTGCATCCATAAAACCACAAGCCTGCCCCTTCCTGCATTCCATACCATATATGGTGGCCCAGTGTGTGTTCAATGTGGTCTTAAACCTTGTCATAGCTTCTATGGCTGCTAAAACATGCACATGGAGGACCAATCCTCCATTATGTTCTCCTGCTTTCTGCTGGATCCTATTTATTACATGCAGCTAATGTAAGAGCTATCAATTTGTCTAAGAGATTTGCAGGACTAACACTTCCTGCATGATTCCAAGTATGGTGTCCCAGCATGTGGTCTTATACTTTGACACATATACTATGGCTGCAAACCTAAACATGGAGCAATCCTCTCAAGTACATCAGCTGGAACCAATTACAGCTCTTTTAAGAGCTATCAATCTGTTTAAGAGATTTATGCTTTGCAGGATTGTTGCAGCTGTGACCTTGGGGCACCATGTAAATTAATGGCTCTGTCTATAAGCCCTCCCTCACTCCAAAAAGAGGCATGAGTTCATACTATACTTATCCCACAATCCAATCCTTATATCAGTTCTCTAATACCAAAGTGCTTTTTCAAAATAGGCCTGCCTCTTCCCATGCGTGTGTTTACATGTAATGTTTCTGTGTCAACTTTTAATCTTGCAACTTTGTATATCTATAAACTGAACCACAAGCCTGCTGTAGGTATACACAGAGGAACAGGTATATATATAAATACATCGTTCCATGGCACATGAAGATAATGCATCAACACCCTCCATTCTCCCTGCTACCAGTCCTGGTCCCAGTTGCTCCCAAATAAAACAGGCATGCTTCTTTTCCTATGTAGGTGATTACGTATAATCTATAATATCTTCAGCATCATGGTGTGTGAAAAAGTTTCTCTGTCAACATTTAATCTTAGAGCTTACAACCTTCCTTCCTATTCAGTTGAATCCACCAATACCACAATCCTTCATGCAACTACTTATCTGTTAATACTTTTGCATATGTTTATACATATCTATAATCTAATCTTAATTTCGGCCATCGCTAGATGTCATGAGAGAAAAAAAAAAACATGCGCATATATAGAGTAATCCTTCCCCAATGTCATCTGGAACAAGATTTTGGATATATATATAAAGCAACTTTTCTCACTCCAGCATACTTAGAGCTAGATATGGAGGAGGTAGGATTAAATTTTTAATTGCATGGAATAATAATACCCTATGTCCCTTGCAGGTCACGGAGGAAGAAGTTAATTACGTTGTTCATGATGACTCAGATGAGGGCCCGCTACCAGTCCTGGCCCAGGCTCCACTGCTGGCCCCTAGTTTCGCTGGCCCCTGCTCCACTGCTGGCCCCTGCTCCACTGTTGGCCCCTGCTCCACTGCTGGCCCCTGCTCCACTGCTGGCCCCTGCTCCACTGCTGGCCCCTGCTCCACTGCTGGCCCCTGCTCCACTGCTGGCCCCTGCTCCACTGCTGGCCCCTGATCCACCGCTAGTTCCGCCGGCCCCTGCTCCACTGCTGGCCCCTGATCCACCGCTAGTTCCGCCGGCCCCTGCTCCACCCCTGGCTGCTCCACTGCTGGCCCCTGCTCCACCGCCGGCCCCTGCTCTACCCCTGGCTGCTCCACTGCTGGCCCCTGCTCCACCGCCGGCCCCTGCTCCACCCCTGGCTGCTCCACTGCTGGCCCCTGCTCTACCCCTGGCTGCTCCACTGCTGGCCCCTGCTCCACCGCCTGCCCCTGCTCCACCGCCGGCCCCTGCTCTACCCCTGGCTGCTCCACGGGCCCCAGCTCTATTGGCTGCTCCACTGGCTGCTCCATTGGCTGCACCACTGCCGCCGGCCCCGTGGGCCATGTGGCCTCCGCATCCCTACTGGGGGCCACCCGGAGCTCGGCCGTACAGAAGGCGACGAGGAAGGGGGAGGGGAGGGCTTAATTTATATTCTAAGAAAACTTATATTTATTATAACTTGCTGATATAATCTTATGAAACTGACCGACTAAGTACATGCATATGCGTGCCGGTATATGGGTGTAGCTAAAACCAGGAGCAGGAGCAGGAGCAGGAGCAGGAGTTGCTACCTAAAACCAGGAGCAGGAGCAGGAGTTGCTACCTAAAACCAGGAACAGGAGCAGGAGTAGGAGCAGGAGTTGCTACCTAAAACCAGGAGCAGGAGCAGGAGTTAGTACCTAAAACCAGGAGCAGGAGCAGGAGCAGGAGCAGGTGTTTTTACCTAAAATCTCGTATGAACAGGCGCAGTATGTTACGTATGCCTTACGAGCAAGCTTAAGCTTAATAGTGCATACCGCTCATTATAAGTTTAAGCTCGTGCGGCGGGTATTGTAATATACCATTTTCTCTACAGCCTGTAATATTGAGTAAAAGCATCATTTATTTCTCCACATTTCTGAATATCCAATATAGATTAACAGAAACTGATTTGTTTTCTATTTAGTTCCACGGGGATGAACTTTGACAAATGCTGCAGTGGTCCAGACTGCCCTCCAGATAATTAAAAGTGAATTCATTATTAGCACTACTGCATGGAAAGCAGGAGTTCTTTTATTCTTTTACTAATTTGCACTGTTGATAATTGCATGAGCATATTGCATTTTCTAGTGGGGCCCCTAACAGCTGAGCTCAATAATTTCTTTTGATATTGCTCAGTTCTATATGCATGTACCTTGCTAGGAAAACTACAGTTATTTATATTATTATAATTTTGCCAGACAGAGTTAGACTGCATGTCTGCTTCTTCTTGCCATACTTCTGCATGGCTGATGGCTCCAAGTTGTCCCAGCGCCAGGGCTCAATCTCCATCTTGACCCCTCTGAATTTTACGCTGGTGTAAAATGGTTGTTAGGCTGAACTTAGGCATTGATACCTCCCAAGGTGCCAAATATCCATACTGTCCCTCTCACTGTTTGGAACTCTTGGGTCATCATGCATTAACCTGCAGGCATAGAGGTGATGTGGTCTCCCACCACAACAGACTACGAGATGTATTTCTTGAATCTTGCATGTGTTGGTGCCCATGTAGAGGCAGAGAGTGTTAATGGGCATGACCAATGGCGTACTCGACCTGCATGCTGATGTCCTGGTCCCTCTCTAGGTGTTAGGCAAGCCAGCTGCATTTGACATTTAGTTACCATCGCTTAATCCAAGTACCTTTACTGAATTGAGTGTGCATGACAGCAGGATCAGCAGCCTTAGGAGGTATCAATGCCTAACACCCACTTTACACCAGCCTAAAATTCAGAGAGGTCAAGATGGAGATTGAGCCCTGGCGCTGGGACAACTTGGAGCCATGCAGAAGTATGGCAAGAAGAAGCAGACAGTCTACCTCTGTCTGGCAAAATTATTATCATTATAAATAACTGTAATTTCGCAACATACATTCGTAAAAGAATAAAAGAACTCCGGCTTAAATTTCCATGCAGTAGTGCTAATAATGAATTCACTTTTAATTATCTGGAGGGTAGTCTAGACCACTCTGCAGCATTTGTCAAAGTTCATCCCCGTGGAACTGAATTAAAACAAATCAGTTTCTGTTAATCTATATTGGATATTCAGAAATGTGGAGAAATAAATGGTGCTTTTACTCAATATTACAGGCATGCTGGGTGCACGCGTGTGTAGAGAAAATGGTATATTACAATACCCGCCGCACGAGCTGAAACTTATAATGAGCGGTATGCACTCTTAAGCTTGCTCGTAAGGCATACGTAACATACTGCGCCTGTTCATACGAGATTTTAGGTAAAAACACCTGCTCCTGCTCCTGCTCCTGCTCCTGGTTTTAGGTACTAACTCCTGCTCCTGCTCCTGGTTTTAGGTAGCAACTCCTGCTCCTACTCCTGCTCCTGTTCCTGGTTTTAGGTAGCAACTCCTGCTCCTGCTCCTGGTTTTAGGTAGCAACTCCTGCTCCTGCTCCTGCTCCTGCTCCTGGTTTTAGCTACACCCGCCGGTATATTACTAGCTTCCTCGCCATGCGAAGTAATCTTTGACACGGCAGTCACGGCGCAGCTCTGCCGGCCGGTTTATATATGACACGATTATTATAATCAATGTTTAGTAATATTAATTCTTGCTATTAAAAAACCGTTTACCCACGGCTGTTTCATTCCATTGAAAAGTTGGACATTAGGTCTCGTCCCCATTCCCTGCTTGGAGACAGGCAACTGAACCCTAGTTACCGCATGGCACTGGAATGTGGCTTATCCTTCTTTATCCGTACAACGTAAGCTCACTTTGAATCGATATATCAGTCAGGCGTCCTACGAGGACTAAAACAGTATAAGTTTCATCTTTGTTGTATTTACATACGCGCGAAGAGAGGGCCGAGACTACATGCGCTTTATTTTGAGTTGCTCGTGTCAATAGGCTTTTTTGAGAAATCCGCCCGGCCAAATGAAAAAACTCTTTTAGAAACGTGTACTCAAGAGACGGCTGTATTTGGTTCTGTTTAGGGTGTAACGGGGCTTATTTTCTGCGCGTCGTGCCAACGCTTTGAAAAGGGCAGATTTATTTACGTAGCGAAGTGGTCCTCTCATATCGTGTATGTGCGAAACACACATAGGCCCTACTAGTATGCTTGGAAAACAAAAATCACACACTATTCTTTGCATTTTCTATTTCGACTTAGCTTTTCTGGCCTCAAAGACTCCAGTTTGGAAACACACTTACAATCAGGCGTACTAGCCCGACCTTCGCGTATATTCGGGCTACGCCTAATAATTAAGTCCTTGGGCGGTTGGCCGGCCATACTCATATGTCCTGTACGACTGATTGAAATGGTTGTGTGCTTCGTTACCCCATCAGCCCAAAGCCTGCATGCATTCATGATTGCACATGTCCACCCATGGTGTTCGAGTAGGTGCATGTTTACTGTCCTTTTCATGCTAGGAGCCTGTTCTATGGCTTTACCATACACCTGTATACAATTTCTTTACTGCTGCTTCTTGTACTTGCACGCTCTGGAGGGATATCAAACAGTATCATTGCGTATGTCTGCATGTCAAATAAGAGCTCCATTGAAAAGGCAGCACGGGTATATTTTGTTTGAAGAACTCGTTTTACACCCTTATATAGTTCAGTTATGACCAAATACTCTCTGAAAGAACTTCTGGACATGACGTCCATTGCGTGTTTTCCATCATAGATTAATAACCTTAGATTAATAACCTTAGGTTATTAATCTATGTCGTCGTATGTAAAATTTATACAGATGGGTGTGGCGACGTGCATTATTCATTAGTTGCATGGTCCCGAGTAACCGTCTCGTTCTCTCACCAGAAAATAAGCCCCATCATGTACTAAACGCAAAGGTGAAGTACAATGATCGCTCTTTGAGTAGGAGAAGTTTTTAAAACCATCTGCCGGGCGGGTTTCGAGAAAAATCGGTTGCCGCCTGAGCACTTAATGAAGACATTAAAAGGCGTGCCTTCAATAGTACCATGCGCGGCAATTATGGGCCAAAGAAGAGCGTACTTTAACTGTGCGTATCATTCTTTTTAAGTACGAAATTGGTTGTGGAATAGCTCAAATGCATAATGGTTGTGTATATTGAATTGGTAGTGGCAAGCAGCGCCTCTGGACGTAAACCACAAAATAATTAGCTTCTCTAGGATCCCAAATACCAAAGTACCGTAATGTTCGAATGTGTTCTAATTACAAACCTAATGTCCAGCTCGAAACAGCCGTGTACCATAACGTTTCAGTGATTGCACGTGAGCAGATCATTAAAATGGTATTCCAAGGTTGCCCAATACAAGCATTTATACTTCTTTCTTCGCATGTTTTCATGCTTGCAGTGAATAAAAATGAGTGAAACAAGATATAAAAATTTAATTAAAATAAAATTGGTTATGTAGGATTTGTATAGATAGCAATTGAGTAAAAAGGAAGGAAACAAGGAATTACGGAAATGATACAGCATTTGAGTAAAAAGGAAAGAAATGAGGAATTACGGATATTATGCATTCATAAAAAATGATAAATATTACAGACCTACATTATTTAGCAAATCCTGGCCTGAAAGTCTGCTAAATGTAGGTATGTAATATTTATCATTTTTTATGAATGCATAATATCTGTAATTCCTCGTTTCTTTCCTTTTTACTCAAATGCTGTATCATTTCCGTAATTCCTTGTTTCCTTCCTTTTTACTCAATTGCTATCTATACAAATCCTACATCACCAATTTTATTTTAATTAAATTTTTATATCTTGTGACAAATTACACATGATGTTAATATTAATTTAACTTCATACCTCATTGTATGCTAAATTTCACACACACACACACACAAACACACACACACACACATACATGCATACATAAGTTACAAATTTATATGGTGCTGATCTGAGCTTTTCATAAAGATCACCTCCAGTCCTAGCCCTTTCCATCAGTATGATAGGAAACAATGATGGGTTCAGTGATGAGAAGGAAGACTTAGGATGGTGATTTTCCAGTTCATAGCCCGCACAAAGCTGGAACTCCAGGAAGAGAAGCAATGTCAGTACTTGAAGGATGACAGCCTCTACTTTAGAGTACAAGTGGACCACATACCTGCTGTCAAGCCATGGCTTGTACCAACATGTGTGGGGCATGTGTGATTCCATTGGTACATGTGCGTACATGCACATGTCCCCTGAAATTGTTGCATGGGGTTACTGACTCCATTTGCAGTGTGAGGGCTGCCTTCTCCACTGGCATTAAGTGGGGGCCACATTGATCCTCTGGTTGTGTGGCAGCTGATACTTCCTTGCTGGGCTCCATCTGTGAGAGGGCTCCACTGGTGTGGGCTGCTGTTCAAACTAGCAGTGTGTACTGGTAGAGGGTCTAGTGGCTCCGTTTGAAGTGAGCAGAGAGGGGCTGGTGGTTCTACTGTGCGGAGCTGGCCCTACAGGACCTGGTTTGAGTGGGGGCTGCTGACTCAACTTGGGGTGGCGTCTTGACTGACTTTGTGGAGGCTACCCCATTGGCCCTGGGTAGCTGAGGGTGTTCTGTAAGAATGGTTCCATGGGCTGCTGACTGCGGCAATTAAGTTCAGTTGCAGTGTAGACTTTACAAGTTCCGCTGCTATTGTTCATGAGCTTGCGGTGAGGGGGCTGGTTGTTCTACTATGTGGGGGGTCGGGGGGTCTCAGCTGACTCAACTTGCATCTTGCATTGAACGAAAGGGGGGGGGGGGGGGGTTGGCCCCTGGGTGTGGGGCCTGTTAAGTCCACTTGAGGAGTGAGGGTTAATGGTTGATCTGTTAGTGAAGTCATCACGTGTTGTTGGTACATGTACTTCATGGCTCCCCTGAAATGGTTGGGGATGCTGATTCCATTTGCAGCCTGAGGGCTGGCATCTCCACTGGCATTATTGTGGGGGCTACATCTCTGCTGGCAGTGTGGGGGTCTGATGATCTGTCTGCGAGAGGGCTGGTGTCTCCACTGGCATTGTGGACGCTAGCTCCATTGACCAGGTTAGCTGGTGGCTCCCTTACTGGAATTATGGGGCCTGTTAATTCCACTTGTTGGCTCCACTATTTGGAATGTGAGGCTATTATTAATAATTTAAATTGCAGCATGGGGCTTAATGGTTCCAAAGGTATATAGTGTGCACTTGCAGTAAGGGGGCTTGTGGTTCTGCTGTGTGGGGATGGCCTCTTTGGCCCCACGGCTGCTGAGGGAACTTGCAGTGAAAGGCCTAGCCCCATTAGCCCCTGGCTATGTGGGGGTGGGGCTGGTGGCTCTTTTGGTAATTTAGGGGCTGCTCACTCCCTATCACTAACACAACTACCATCGTCAGTGGTACGACCGCCATCATCCTTGACCAATGTATCTTGAACCAGGGTCAATGAGCATTATTATGGGGGCCCCATTGACCGTCCTGCTGGCAGTGAACGGTCTGATAACACCATATGTGGACGGGGTGGTGGCTCCACTGGTTGTGCAGCGCTTTTGACTGAACTTGCAGTGTGAGGTTATTATGTTCAATTGCAGCTTGGGAGTTAATGATTCCATTGGCTTGCTATGAGGAAGGCTGGTAGTTGTACTGTGTGGGGATGGTCCCATTAGCCCCCTTGTTCATTGAAGGACAGGTAGTGGGAGGGGGTGTTGTGAGGACTGCTAAGTAATAAGTTCACTTGCTGTGAGGGCTAAACGTTCCACTGGTTCCATTGGTGGGGCATGTATGATTCCATTGGTACATGTGCGTACATGCACATGTCCCCTGAAATTGTTGCATGGGGTTACTGACTCCATTTTCAGTGTGAGGGCTGCCTTCTCCACTGGCATTAAGTGGGGGCCACATTGATCCTCTGGTTGTGTGGCAGCTGGTGCTCCCTTGCTGGTAGTGTGGGGGTCAGGTTTTGCAGTATTGATTTCACTTGGGTTATTGGTTGGTTCCAAAGGTACATAGTGTGTGATTGCAGTGAGGGGGAGTGGTAGTTTTTGGCCCCATTGGCCCCTGGATTGCAGGGTTGGTGGTTGTACTGTCCCATTGGCTGATTGGCCCCTCTTTCACTGAAGGACAGGTAGCGGGGGCAAGTACATATACATGTAGTTCCTGGCTCCCCTGAAATTTTTGGGATTGCTGAATCCATTTGCAGTGCGAGAGCTGGTTTCTCCACTGGCATTATTCTGGGGGCTCGATTAACCACTGGTTGTGTGGCAGCTGGTACTTCCTTGCTGGGCTCCATCTGTGAGAGGGCTCCACTGATGTGGGCTGCTGTCTGGACTTGCAGTGTATACTGGTAGAGGGTCTAGTGGCTTCATTTGAAGTGAGCAGAGAGGGGCTGGTGGTTCTATTGTGTGGAGCTGGCCCTACAGGCCTTTGTTTGTGTGGGGGCTGCTGACTCAACTTGGGGTGGCGTCATGACTGACACTGTGGAGGCTACGCCATTGGCCCTGGGTAGCTGAGGGTGTTCTGTAAGAGTGGTTCCATGGGCTGCTCACTGCAGTGTGAGGCTATTAAGTTCTGTTGCAGTGTAGACTTTACAGGTTCCGCTGCTATTGTTCATGAGCTTGCGGTGAGGGGGCTGGTTGTTCTACTGTGTGGGGGGTCCCAGCTGATTCAACTTGCATTGAACGAAAGGGGGGGGGGGGGAGGGGGGTGGGGAGTTAGCCCCTGGGTGTGGGGCCTGTTAAGTCCACTTGCGGAGTGAGGGCTAATGGTTGATCTGTTAGTGAGGTCATCACATGTTGTTGGTACTGTACATGTACTTCATGGCTCCCCTGAAATGGTTGGGGATGCTGATTCCATTTGCAGCCTGAGCGCTGGCATCTCCCTGGCATTATTGTGGGGGCTACATGCCTGGTGGCAGTGCAGGGGTCTGATTATCTATCTGCGAGAGGGGTGGTGTCTCCACTGGCATTGTGGACGCTAGCTCCATTGACCAGCTTAGCTGGTGGCTCCCTTGCTAGAATTATGGGGCCTGTTAATTCCACTTGTTGGCTCCACTATTTGGAATGTGAGGCTATTATTAATAATATAAATTGCAGCATGGGGTTTAATGGTTCCAAAGGTATATAGTGCATGTGCACTTGCAGTAAGGGGGCTTGTGGTTCTGCTGTGTGGGGATGGCCTCTTTGGCCCCAGGGCTGCTGAGGGAACTTGCAGTGAAGGGCCTAGCCCCATTAGCCCCTGGCTATGTGGGGGTGGGGCTGGTGGCTCTTTTGGTAATTTAGGGGCTGCTCACTCCCTATCACTAACACAACCACCATCGTCAGTGGTACGACCGCCATCACTACCTTTATCAATCTCTCCATCCTCGTCCAATGTATTTTGAATATCGATCGTCGTATTCGTACAGTTCGAACTCATCCGCCGACTGATTCAGTGAAACTCGACGAGCTCGCCTTCACTCGTGTTGTACGTCACCATATCGTTTATCTACACCGAAAAACAACCGTAACAAGCACTACAATTCAGCCGCCCGTTTGTTTGATGGTTGTACTGTCCCATTGGCTGATTGGCCCCCTCTTTCACTGAAGGACAGGTAGCGGGGGCAAGTACATATACCATCCCAACACAGTAAAACTACCAGCCTTCCTCATAGCAAGCCAATGGAACCATTAACTCCCAAGCTGCAATTGAACATAATTATCTCACACTGCAAGTCCAGTCAAAAGCGCTGCACAACCAGTGGAGCCACCAGCCCTTCCACATATGGTGTTATCAGACCGTTCACTGCCAGCAGGAGGGTCAATGGGGCCCCCATAATAATGCTTATTGACCCTGGTTCAAGATACATTGGTTAAGGATGATGGCGGTCGTAACACTGACGATGGTGGTTGTGTTAGTGATAGGGAGTGAGCACCCCCTAAATTACCAAAAGAGCCACCAGCCCCACCCCCACATAGCCAGGGGCTAATGGGGCTAGGCCCTTCACTGCAAGTTCCCTTAGCAGCCCTGGGGCCAAAGAGGCCATCCCCACACAGCAGAACAACAAGCCCCCTTACTGCAAGTGCACACTATATACCTTTGGAACCATTAAGCCCCATGCTGCAATTTAAATTATTAATAATAGCCTCACATTCCAAATAGTGGAGCCAACAAGTGGAATTAACAGGCCCCATAATTCCAGTAAGGGAGCCACCAGCTAACCTGGTCAATGGAGCTAGCGTCCACAATGCCAGTGGAGACACCAGCCCTCTCGCAGACAGATCATCAGACCCCCACACAGCCAGCAGGGATGTAGCCCCCACAATAATGCCAGTAGAGATGCCAACCTTCAGGCTGCAAATGGAATCAGCATCCCCAACCATTTCAGGGGAGCCATGAACTATACATGTACCAACAACACGTGATGACCTCACTAACTGATCAACCATTAGCCCTCACTCCTCAAATGGACTTAACAAGCCCCACACCCAGGGGCCAACCCCCCCCCCCCCCCCCCTGTCGTTCAATGCAAGTTGAGTCAGCTGAAACCCCCCCGACCCCCCACATAGTAGAACAACCAGCCCCCTCACCGCAAGCTCATGAGCAATAGCAGTGGAACCTGTAAAGTCTACACTGCAATTGAACTTAATAGCCGCAGTCAGCAGCCCATGGAACCATTCTTACAGAACACCCTCAGCTACCCAGGGCCAATGGGGTAGCCTCCACAAAGTCAGTCAAGACGCCACCCCAAGTTGAGTCAGCAGCCCCCACACAAACAAGGTCCTGTAGGGCCTGCTCCGCACAGTAGAACCACCAGCCCCTCTCTGCTCACTTCAAACGGA
The DNA here is from genome assembly GCA_949361645.1 of Spongilla lacustris. Taxonomy (NCBI): domain Eukaryota; kingdom Metazoa; phylum Porifera; class Demospongiae; order Spongillida; family Spongillidae; genus Spongilla; species Spongilla lacustris. Next base: position 2,625,149 of record OX442417.1, on the reverse strand, counting down.
GCCACTAGACCCACTACCAGTACACACTGCAAGTCCAAACAGCAGCCCACACCAGTGGAGCCCTCTCACAGATGGAGCCCAGCAAGGAAGTATCAGTTGCCACACAACCAGTGATCAATCAAGCCCCCAGAATAATGCCAGTGGAGAAACCAGCCCTCGCACTGCAAATGGATTCAGCAACCCCAAAAATTTCAGGGGAACCATAAACTACATGTATATGTACTTGCCCCCACTACCTGTCCTTCAATGAAAGAGGGGCCAATCAGCCAATGGGACATTACAACCACCAACCCTCCTCATTGGTCAGGGGACATGTACCAAGAACAACTTAACAGGCCCACCACACACTGGTGCCAGCCCTTGCCCCTCCCCCCCCCCCCCTCCCCCCCCCCTTCTTCTCACTACCTGTCCTTTACTGCAAGTTGCGTCAGCAGACCAGGGGCCAATGGAGCCAAGAACTACCACTCCCCTTCACTGCAATCACACACTACGTACCTTTGGAACCTGCAACCAATAACCCAAGTGAAGAACCTGACCCCCACACTGTCAGCAAGGGAGCACCAGCTGCCACACAACCAGAGGATCAATGTGGCCCTCACTTAATGCCAGTGGAGAAGGCAGCCCTCACACTGCAAATGGAGTCAGTAACCCCATGCAACAATTTCAGGGGACATGTGCATGTACGCACATGTACCAATGGAATCACACATGTCCCCCTTCAAACACTACCAATGGAACCAGTGGAACTTTTAGTCCTCACAGCAAGTGGACTTATTACTTAGCAGTCCCCACAACGCTCCCCCCCCCCCCCCCCCCCCCCCCCCCACTACCTGTCCTTCACTGAAGGAGGGGGCTAATGGGACCATCCCCACACAGTACAACTACCAGCCTTCCTCATAGCAAGCCCATGGAACCATTAACTCCCACACTGCAAGTGAACTTAATAACCTCACACTTCAAGTCCAGTCAAAAGTGCTGCACAACCAGTGGAGCCACCAGCCCTTTCACATATGGTGTTATCAGACCATTCACTGCCAGCAGTGGAGCTAGCAGCTACACACAACCAGGGTCAATGGGGCCCCCCTAATAATGCCCATACTCTACAAATGGTTACCCTTAATGTGTGGGTTACACTGGTAGTCAGGTAGTGAGGAGGCTGGTGACTTTGCTGAAAGTGTGGGGTCTGCTAACTTCACTTGGGAAGAAAGCAAGGTGTGATGCATAATATTGTTGCCTTTATGGACTGTGCCTACGTGTGCAATTTACATGCAGTTGTATATTCCACTTGTTACTTTTTATGACATTTAAAATGGTACTTATTACTACATGTACATAAAGCACTAGTTTCCAGCAAGAGGGTACATGTACATTTTAGAAAAGAAATGTACAACTCAAACCTTCTTGTATGCCTTGCTTGCCTATATAAACCAACTACCATGGGTGCAGACCACCCAAAATCTGTACTGATAGGGCAGGTAATGATATTCACCCGCCAATAACAAGGCTTCGCTAAACCTCAGATAAACAGATACAGACAACAGGTATACACTGCATATGAAAGGCAACTTCAGTAGTTGTGTTTCTATTTGTTAGTGGCTCCAATGGGGACTGGTGATTTACACATAATAAACATGATGGCTCCCCTAAAAGTGTCCAGATGCCAAGTCCATATGCAGTTTGGGGGGGAGGGGGGGGGGAGGGGAGCTCCAGTGCTAAGTCCAATTGCAGTGAGGGCGAATGGTTCCACTGGTACCATGTGTTGTGTTAGGAACAGGGAAGCAGGGAATGTGTGGCTCTGTTGGTACATGTAGTTCAGGGGGCTGGGGTCTCCACTGGCATTATTGTGGGGTGACTCCTGGTTATGTGGCAGCTGATGGCTGACTGGACTTGCAGTGTGTCTAGTGGCTCCATTTGAAGTGAGCAGAGAGGGGCTGGTGGTTCTACTGTGCGGAGCTGGCCCCTACAGGCCCCTGTTTGTGTGGGGGCTGCTGATGCAACTTGGGGTGGCGTCTTCACTGGATTTGTGGAGGCAACCCCATTGACCCTGGAATGGTTCCATAAGTTGTGCATGGGCTGCTGACTGCATGGACATGTGAGGCTATTCAGGTTCAGTTGTAGGGAACACTTTACAGGTTCCACTGGTATTGTTCACAAGCTTGAGGTGAGGGGGCTGGTGGTTCATCCCAGTGGCCCCTCAACTGCTGACTCAACTTACATGCAGCAATAGAAAGGTGGTGGGGGGGGGGGGGGGGGGGGGTGGGCTGGTTCCAGTGCGTGGGACCTGCTAGGTCCACTTGCGGAGTGAGGGTTAATGGTTCATCTGGTAGTGAGGGCATGTGTTATCGATACATGTAGTTAGTGGCTCCCCTAAAATTGTTGGGGATGCCAACTCGATCTCCATTTGCTGTGTGATGGCTGGCATCTCCACTGGCATTATTGTGGGTGCTACATTTCTGCTAGCAGTGTGGGGGTATGATAACTCTATTTGTGAGAAGACTGGTAGCTCCAATGTTTGTGTAGAGCTGCCTACAGGACAGGCTAAATGTTCCACTGGTTCCATTGGTAGTGTTTGAAGGGGGGTATGTGTGATTCCATTGGTACATGTGCGTACATGCACATGTTCCCTGAAATTGTTGCATGGGGTTACTGACTCCATTTACAGTGTGAGGGCTGCCTTCTCCACTGGCATTAAGTTGGGGCCACATTGATCCTCTGGTTGTGTGGCAGCTGGTGCTCCCTTGCTGGTAGTGTGGGGGTCAGGTTTTGCAGTATTGATTTCACTTGGGTTATTGGTTGCAGGTTCCAAAGGTACGTAGTGTGTGATTGCAGTGAGGGGGAGTGGTAGTTCCTGGCCCCATTGGCCCCTGGTCTGCTGACGCAACTTGCAGTAAAGGACAGGTAGTGAGAAGAGGGGGGTGGGGGGGAGGGGCAAGGGCTGGCACCAGTGTATGGTGGGCCTGTTAAGTTGTTCTTGGTACATGTCCCCTGACCAATGAGGAGGGTTGGTGGTTGTATTGTCCCATTGGCTGATTGGCCCCTCTTTCATTGAAGGACAGGTAGTGGGGGCAAGTACATATACATGTAGTTCATGGCTCCCCTGAAATTTTTGGGGTTGCTGAATCCATTTGCAGTGCGAGGGCTGGTTTCACCACTGGCATTATTCTGGGGGCTCGATTGACCACTGGTTGTGTGGCAGCTGATACTTCCTTGCTGGGCTCCATCTGTGAGAGGGCTCCACTGGTGTGGGCTGCTGTCTGGACTTGCAGTGTGTACGGGTAGAGGGTCTAGTGGCTCCGTTTGAAGTGAGCAGAGAGGGGCTGGTGGTTCTACTGTGTGGAGCTGGCCTTACAGGCCCTTGTTTGTGTGGGGGCTGCTGACTCAACTTGGGGTGGCGTCTTGACTGACTTTGTGGAGGCTACCCCATTGGCCCTGGGTAACTGAGGGTGTTCTGTAAGAATGGTTCCATGGGCTGCTGACTGCGGCTATTAAGTTCAATTGCAGTGTAGACTTTACAGGTTCCACTGCTATTGCTCATGAGCTTGCGGTGAGGGGGCTGGTTGTTCTACTATGTGGGGGGTCCCAGCTGACTCAACTTGCATTGAACGAAAGGGGGGTCCCAGCTGACTCAACTTGCATTGAACGAAAGGGGGGGGGGAGGGGGGGGGGGGGGGTTGGCCCCTGGGTGTGGGGCCTGTTAAGTCCACTTGAGGAGTGAGGGCTAATGGTTGATCTGTTAGTGAGGTCATCACGTGTTGTTGGTACATGTAGTTCATGGCTCCCCTGAAATGGTTGTGGATGCTGATTCCATTTGCAGCCTGAGGGCTGGCATCTCCACTGGCATTATTGTGGGGGCTACATCCCTGCTGGCAGTGTCGGAGTCTGATGATCTGTCTGCGAGAGGGCTGGTGTCTCCACTGGCATTGTGGACGCTAGCTCCATTGACCAGGTTAGCTGGTGGCTCCCTTACTGGAATTATGGGGCCTGTTAATTCCACTTGTTGGCTCCACTATTTGGAATGTGAGGCTATTATTAATAATTTAAATTGCAGCATGGGGCTTAATGGTTCCAAAGGTATATAGTGTGCACTTGCAGTAAGGGGGCTTGTTGTTCTGCTGTGTGGGGATGGCCTCTTTGGCCCCAGGGCTGCTGAGGGAACTTGCAGTGAAGGGCCTAGCCCCATTATATGTGGGGGTGGGGCTGGTGGCTCTTTTGGTAATTTAGGGGGTGCTCTCTCCCTGTCACTAACACAATCACCATCGTCAGTGGTACGACCGCCATCATCCTTGACCAATGTATCTTGAACCAGGGTCAATGAGCATTGTTATGGGGGCCCCATTGACCCTCCTGCTGGCAGTGAATGGTCTAATAACACCATATGTGGAAGGGCTGGTGGCTCCACTGGTTGTGCAGCGCTTTTGACTGGACTTGCAGTGTGAGGTTATTATGTTCAATTGCAGCTTGGGAGTTAATGGTTCCATTGGCTTGCTATGAGGAAGGCTGGTAGTTGTACTGTGTGGGGATGGTCCCATTAGCCCCCTCCTTCAGTGAAGGACAGGTAGTGGGAGGGGGTGTTGTGGGGACTGCTAAGTAATAAGTTCACTTGCTGTGAGGGCTAAACGTTCCACTGGTTCCATTGGTGGGGCATGTATGATTCCATTGGTACATGTGCGTACATGCACATGTCCCCTGAAATTGTTGCATGGAGTTACTGACTCGATTTGCAGTGAGAGGGCTGCCTTCTCCACTGGCATTAAGTGGGGGCCACATTGATCCTCTGGTTGTGTGGCAGCTGGTGCTCCCTTGCTGGTAGTGTCAGTGCATATGATAAGGTTTCGGGTTTGTCCTGACACAGTGTCAGACCATTACCTAATTGACCTGTCATGTTTCCGAATTGACCAGACATAGAATGTACCTTAATTTTTGCACTTGGTGTTTGTATACATTGCTATCCAGTAGCATTGCGTGCGCGCACATATTAGTAGCAGCATGATCTTTGAAAGATGCAGATCTCAGGTTTGTTTTTGAATGCTGCGTTGAAATTTATTCGGCCGCGCAGATTTTCTTCAAATTGAATGCACACAGAACACTTTAGCGATGCGACTATAGTACTATCTGATTTGCTAGTATCGAATGTTAGTCACGTACATTTGTATCAGGGGCGGGGAGGGGGAAACGACGCAATCGTGCGCGAAAAACGGCCCTAAACGCGTCAAATCGCGCGGACTTCAAAACGCTGTATCTCCTTGATTGTGCAATTGAGTAGAGTCGCATTTTGCGTATTTACAAAGCGGTCGTGTGTCTATACATGTAGAAGAGTCCAAAGACGGTTTAATTTGCAATGCATCGTTCTGAATCTTACTTCAATGTGAATACCTTCGGAGCGATGCGTCGCAAATTACACCATCTTTGGACTTCTATACACGCAGGACCGCTTTGTAAATACGCAAAATGCTATTGCACAATCAAGGAGATACAGCGTTTTTGAAGTCCGCGTGATTTGACGCGTTTACGGCCGTTCTTCGCGCACGATTGCGTCCATGGGAAGGATCTTTTAGCTGTCCAAAGCCCACTTTTTAACACTAAATTTAACGGTCTGAACAGGTGCTTTGCCGCTATTTCCAGTGACATAAAAAGCCGTCCGGACATTCTTACCGCGCATACGCAAAATTGATCTGACACTTAGCAAAATTGATCGGAAAACGTCCGATGTCCGACTGTTATCATGTGCACTGTAGTGTGGGGGTCAGGTTTTGCAGTATTGATTTCACTTGGGTTATTGGTTGGTTCCAAAGGTACGTAATGTGTGATTGCAGTGAGGGGGAGTGGTAGTTCTTGGCCCCATTGGCCCCTGGACTGCTGAGGCAACTTGCAGTAAAGGACAGGTAGTGAGACAAGGTGGGGTGGGGGGGGGGGGGGGGGGGGGGGAGGGGCGAGGGCTGGCACCAGTGTATGGTGGGCCTGTTAAGTTGTTCTTGGTACATGTCCCCTGCATGACCAATGAGGAGGGTTGGTGGTTGTACTGTCCCATTGGCTGATTGGCCCCTCTTTCATTGAAGGACGGGTAGTGGGGGCAAGTACATATACATGTAGTTCATGGCTCCCCTGAAATTTTTGGGGTTGCTGAATCCATTTGCAGTGCGAAGGCTGGTTTCTCCACTGGCATTATTCTGGGGGCTCGATTAACCACTGGTTGTGTGGCAGCTGGGCTCCATCTGTGAGAGGGCTCCACTGGTGTGGGCTGCTGTCTGGACTTGCAGTGTATACTGGTAGAGGGTCTAGTGGCTCCATTTGAAGTGAGCAGAGAGGGGCTGGTGGTTCTACTGTGCAAAGCTGGCCCTACAGGCCCTTGTTTGTGTGGGGGCTGCTGACTCAACTTGGGGTGGCATCATGACTGACACTGTGGAGGCTACCCCATTGGCCCTGGGTAGCTGAGGGTGTTCTGTAAGAGTGGTTCCATGGGCTGCTGACTGCAGTGTGAGGCTATTATGTTCAGTTGCAGTGTAGACTTTACAGGTTCCGCTGCTATTGTTCATGAGCTTGCGGTGAGGGGGCTGGTTGTTCTACTGTGTGTGGGGTCCCAGCTGACTCAACTTGCATTGAACGAAAGGGGGGGGGGGGGGGGGGGAGGGGGGAGTTAGCCCCTAGGTGTGGGGCCTGTTAAGTCCACTTGCGGAGTGAGGGCTAATGGTTGATCTGTTAGTGAGGTCATCACGTGTTGTTGGTACATGTAGTTCATGGCTCCCCTGAAATGGTTGGGGATGCTGATTCCATTTGCAGCCTGAGGGCTGGCATCTCCCTGGCCTTATTGCGGGGGCTACATCCCTGCTGGCAGTGTGGGGGTCTGATGATCTGTCTGCGTGAGGGCTGGTGTCTCCACTGGCATTGTGGACGCTAGCTCCATTCACCAGCTTAGCTGGTGGCTCCCTTGCTAGAATTATGGGGCCTGTTAATTCCACTTGTTGGCTCCACTATTTGGAATGTGAGGCTATTATTAATAATTTAAATTGCAGCATGGGGCTTAATGGTTCCAAAGGTATATAGTGTGCACTTGCAGTAAGGGGGCTTGTGGTTCTGCTGTGTGGGGATGGCCTCTTTGGCCCCAGGGCTGCTGAGCGAACTTGCAGTGAAGGGCCTAGCCCCATTAGCCCCTGGCTATGTGGGGGTGGGGCTGGTGGCTCTTTTGGTAATTTAGGGGCTGCTCACTCCCTATCACTAACACAACCACCATCGTCAATGGTACGACCGCCATCACTACCTTTATCAATCTCTCCATCCTCGTCCAATATTTTGAATATCGATCGTCGTATTCGTACAGTTCGAACTCATCCGCCGACTGATTCAGTGAAACTCGACGAGCTCGCCTTCACTCGTGTTATACGTCACCATATCGTTTATCTACACCGAAAAACAACCGTAACAAGCACTACAATTCAGCCGCCCGTTTGTTTGGTGACCTTATAGGTGTGGTTATCACGCCCTATAGGAATAGTTGAATATTCATGCACTCCGGTGAATGGATGTGCACATATAAAGGCGCGATTCGAGCGGGAAACGTGTATTTACTTTGCACAGCTGTTCCTCCGTAACGGATGGCAGGAAAATTAACGAACAGAACAAATCAATAGGTATAGGACCTCCCTACCTACAAACCGAGTTTGAAGCGATTTGATTACTCCTACCGAAAGTTATGGTGGGTTTGAACCCGGTGGGGTATCGGACGTTGCAATACTGGCACGGAGTAAGTGCAAGACTCCAAAGTATATTTTACCATAGAGAAATGGTGTAGTATGAAGTGCTGAAAATAGGAAGTGACGAGCTCAAACTGTTTTGAAGATATAGCGCTTTGAATTGGATGCTATACATGTATATAAATTCACAAGCATCAAAATCGCATAGAACGTTCCATATATGGGAAAGTTTACGAGAAAAGGGACCTAGCGTGTATTATAAAAAAGTATAATAAAAATGCATTACGTTTGATTTGCTATAACTTCCGAACAGTTAACGCTATCAACTTTCTATTTTCAACACTTCATACTGCACCATTTCTCTATGGTAAAATACATTTTGGAGTCTTGCACTTGCTCCATGTCAGTATTGCAACGTTCGATACCCCACTGGGTTCAAACCCGCCATTACTTTCGGTAGGAGTAATCAATTCGCTTCAAATTCGGTTTGTAGCTAGAGAGGTCCTATACCTATCGATTTGTTCTGTTCGTTAATTTTTATGCCATCTGTTACGGAGATACAGTTGAACAAACTACGTGCACGTTTTCCCGCTTGATTCGCGCCAATGTTATAATCCCCGCCTCCCCATACATTGAGCGGAACGCAATTTGCCCAAATCATTGGCGCGAATCGAGCGCGAAAATGGGCACGTAGTTTGTTCAACTGTATCTCCGTAATGGATGGCATAAAAATCAACGAACATAACAAATCGATAGGTATAGGACCTCTCTACCTACAAACCGAATTTGAAGCGAATTGATCTCCTACCGAAAGTTATGGCGGGTTTGAACCCAGTGGGGTATCGAACGTTGCAATACTGACACGGAGCAAGTGCAAGACTCCAAAATGTATTTTACCATAGAGAAATGGTGCAGTATGAAGTGTTGAAAATAGGAAGGTGATAACGTTAACTGTTCGAAAGTTATAGCAAATCAAACGTATTATACTTTTTTATAATAAACGCTAGGTCCCTTTTCTCGTAAACTTTCCCATATATATAATTTTATATGCTGCGCCAGATAATAAAATTATAGTAGCTACATAGCTACTCCGAAGTTTTATCAAAATTAATATTTAGAATTTGCGGTATTTGCGTATATTTGAAGAGTCGTATTCGTATACTATGGTGGTTAGTGAATAATATCGACACCTAAGGATTCTTGAAATATACTTATGCGTATTTTTGAAATATAGACATACAAGGTATATTAATTGTAACAGAAATATACGCATAAATATGCACCACTGTATACTACTTTTTTTGCACAGTGCAATTGGTTATTGCCCACAAACGATGACCTTGTTATTTGAGACTGTCCTAACACATTCAATCTTGAACTGTTCTTAACCATAGATCGACCGATTTTAACTACGGTTAACAAATTGTTTAACAATTTTATGAGAACTGCTTCAAACTGTACCAATGATAGCAACCGTAATGAACAGCAGGGTGGTTTCTGTACTCAGTATACATCATAGATTAAGAAAGTACTTATTTGAGGTCCGTTAAAGCTAAATTTTCCTCACGGATGGAAATAGTGTAAGTGATGGTTTCGATGGATGCACAAAACAAATGTTAACTTAAACAAACTTCCTTGTTTTACTGATGAAAAACTAATAGAATACGAATGAACGGAAGGACAATGGCGCCTAAAGCTAAAATGTTGAAAAAAAAGTGGCGAATCCGTCACTGTATTAGCACACAAAGTCATATATAGGGATCGCGCCGCTTCTGTAGTCGGGCGGGCCAAACGTGTTAGTAGGGCCCGCCCAACTACCGCTTCTGCACGTTATGAGATAAATTTAGAAGACAAAGCTTGCAAACCGGCAGTGATGGCAGAGGTCATTCGCGAAAATGGGTCGTATTCTTCCCTGTTTTCAACAAAAGTAAAGAGTTTTCGTCACGTTCGCTGGCAATTGAGTACCGCGTTGTCGGCGAAGGGCGGGCCACGCCCAACTATAGCTCCCCCTTCCGACAACGCGAAGGGCGGGACACGCCCAACTAGCTTCGGTACATACTACTAGTATTGGTATGTGAATGATGAGACTTGTGAACGAGGAGGTTGCAAATAAAGTTGCCGTTGAAATGGCATACTTTATGAAGAGTTCATTCTCTTCTGTACTTAGCACTGTTAACCTGGGTAAACAGGGCTAAGTGTTAAAACTACGTACAACACCCAAGTTAACACATCACGGTCGATCTATGGTTAATGGTCAGACCATCTATCAGAACATTGTATACATTGGACATGTAAATACCTACATTGAGTAAATCAAATATATTCTGTTATCCAATAATGTCCACAGTTAAAGTATGGTGAAGTTTGCAAGAGTAAGGTTTGCAACATTGGAAAACGAAAGTGCAGAAGGATTGGTACATATTAAGATGATTGTTGAAGATTGGAAGTAGGCACTATCGTTATCATAAGCATAAAGGTCAAATCCATATTCCTCAACATCCTCAGTCACTGATCATGAACGTTGTGTGAAAGTATTAGATCCTACCAAAAGTATGCTTACTACATGTATGTCCTGTACTGAAAGAATACTTCTTTCGAATGCTAGATAACACCAACTTATATAATTAACTTTTTAATGGACAATTATACTTACATTCGTATGAATATACATCCCACTGTAATACATGAATAATTCATCATTGTTAATACATAATAATGTACGGGCATCACAAACTCTTTATAATTGATTGCTATTATGAATGATACGTGCTATAATTCTCAATCATCTAGAAGAGGTTCACAATAACTATTAACATAATTAGCATTGACCAATGGTTTCCTTTCTCCATCCACTCCCTGCACTGGCATCTTCCTGCACATATTCTTAACCCTTTCATACACAATGATGAATACTGTAAGTACCACAGCACAAGTCACACCAATGGATATTATTATTTCACGAAATCCACTATTACTAATAGCAACAGAGCCACAAAGAATTGAAAGATTAGCAATAAAAGCCATTTCAATCAGAAGATCAGACCACTTCTTGTACACAGATAAGCCCACTGCAATGCACTGGTAAATAAGAACACAAGCTATGATGGCCAACATATTCACTGGTGTACTGTCTGACAATATGAACACCAGGTACAGAGGGAGACGGATAAATAGAAGAACACCTGGCCAGAAGCGATAACGATCTTTGAATGGTGCCTGGTAACTGTCAAGAAATGGTTTCAGTTTGTTAACCCATTGAAGGCCCCTCCAATGAGACCTAGTCTGTAAGCAGGGAGCCAACAGTAGAATGGCACAATATGGAATGATGATTATTATTATGATCATAAAACCAAATATAAACAGAAGAAGGTGCTTTTGCCCAAAATATTCAATATTTCCATCATATTGCCATACATAGGAATCTGCAGCACTGTTCATTGTATTGAGGTAAACAGGTGAGAATATGGTGATGATGGTTTGTAGGATCTTTGAGTATGATAGGAGCACAAGAGTGGACAGTACTGGGACTGCATTAAACCTGAAAAGCTTAGATAAACTAGTGGAGTATCGTGCTGCAAGAATTACCATCACTATCAGGGAAATAGGAAATGCAAACTGTAACCATGTTTTAGCATAGCTGTCCATTGCATTGTAGAAGCAGGTCTCAATACCCCAGTCAAGGTTGATCCAAGCTATGAGTACAGATAAAAAGGATGAATAACCACTTCTGTTTTGGAAAAATATAGTATCATTTATTCTGATGAGGTTTGCATTTAACACTATTCCATTCAAAGTTCCAGTAGAAACTGTGAACTTTGATATGAATAAAACCACTACCAGAAGCACTCCCATCACAATGAACACAATGATTAGCAGAAGGTAATAGTTTGAACATTTTGCACACTGAGATTTTCCAAATGTCATGCTCAGGTTCCCTTGGCACTGCCCACACAGCACTCCACTACGATTGTAGCTACACTGACTGTTCAAATCTAGTACATTGATTGTTTTATATCCTGTGCAATAATCAAATGGACATGGATTTTGAAATGCTGCAGCACCTTGGGATGTGAGACCTATCCATATGTTTCCTGTATTCACTACTGTTACATCACTGATATTACATACCAAGTTGTACCTCTGTAACAAAGGGCCACATATACATGATGAAGAGGCATTGCTGTTGGTAAATAGAACTGGACATGGTAAAATAATAATTTCAAGTGAATAGAAATTCAAAGCACCTTCAGATATGAGTATCCGAGTTCCATTTTCATTCTCATAAGGTATTTCATAAGAACTGCACTGTTTGAGTGTTTTGAAGACACTAATAACTCTATTGTCAAAATAAACAGAGATTAATGTAGGAACAATACCATTCCTCTGGCCAACAGTTATGAATGTCACTTCAACTATTTGTCCTGAGTATAAAGTTACATTTTGACCAGTTAAACATGTAGGATTGATAGATACATCATTGCAAGAGTATATGCATAGAGAATCAGATGATATCAGTGATGAAGATGGATTATGGTAGCCAATCTCGGTGATTTTATTGAATGCATATGTAGAATTATATAAGCATGATTGTAGCTGACAGATATCAATATTGCCTCCATACAACACACTGCCTGCATCTCCAGCATACAGTAGAGGACGCGATAAAGGTTACATTTCGCATCGTCTAAACTACGTGCTACAAAATGAATCGTATCGTTTTCACGTAGTTTATACATAGTTTAAACCAAGTTTAAACTAAACTGTGTACGGGTTCATTCTTCGTTTATACATGCTTCGTTTACACCGTATTAACATTCCGTACAGTTTGTACGATTCGTTTAAACGAAACGACGTGTGAATGAAGTTCACCTTTTAGTTTTATATGTACACTACAACCACGAAAAGGTTGTTTATTCCAAGGTGACTTAAGATGGTGTACTCTAATTACAAAAAACAGCGAATTCTCCATTACTCAAGGCTGGGGTACAAGTCGCCTTTAATTGCGAAGATGCTTTACCGGGAAGACCTGCCATGTTCACGCAAATGTGTGCATCAGTTTCTAAAGCGATTCTCCGAGACGGGAACAATCGGTAGGAAGCCAGGGACTGGCGGGAAATCAAAGATAACCTCCGCGGTAAAAATAATTGTAGAGCAGCAGATGCAGCTGGACGATGAAACAACTGCATTTCAACTTTACCATCTATTGCGCTCCAGGGGATACGACATTCATCGAAGGACCATTTTACGTTGCAGAACGTCTCTGGGTTGGACATTTCGAGGCAGCGCATACTGTCAGCTAATCCGTCAGGCTAATAAACAGAAACGCTTGGATTGGGCGCGACAAAATTTGAACGATTTATTTGATAATGTCATTTGGACTGATGAATGTAGTGTCCAGCTAGAGAGTCACAGAAGGTTCTGTTGTCGCAAGATAGGGGTGGCACCAAGATTAAAGCCAAGGTATAGTACATGATGTAATTTGATTTATGCTATAACTTTAATTATGTATATTCATGATCAATTAGAGCTAAACATCCCACAAAGGTTCACGTCTGGGCTGGAATCAGTTCTAAAGGCCGTACAGCTATATGCATATTTGAGGGAATTTTAAAGCAGGAGCTGTTTGTAGAAATCCTTAAAACAGCACTGGTTCCATCAATCAATACTCTATTCCCTGGTGGTCACAGATTAATGATGGACAACGACCCTAAACATACGTCTCGCTATGCGCAAGCATGGATGGCAGAAAACCAAATCAATTGGTGGCGAACTCCAGCCGAGTCCCCTGACTTGAACCCAATCGAAAATCTGTGGCACGAGCTGAAAGAATATATAAGACGAGTTGTGAAGCCAAAGATTAAGCAGGAACTGATTGACGGAATCATAGCCTTTTGGCAAACAGTTGATCAATCAAAGTGTAGAAGATACATTAGGCATTTACGAAAGGTTATACCTAAAGTTATTGAACTTAATGGACAAGCAACTGGTTATTAAATCGTTTTGATGATTGTGCTGTCTGTACTGTAAAACAAATCTGCAATATGTATTATATGTTGACAACATATATCGGTCGCGCGGCGCCACGTATCTAAGTTACGCGGAACGTAAACGCCCAACGCAATTCTGTGCGCATGCGCATTATTATTATTATTATTTTAAAAGGTTAGCTAGCTGACTCTGTCCTTTCGATACTATTATTGAAGGATCGGAGGAAAACTCGATCTGAAAACGGCTTCTGCCTCTCCCCACGTGACCCAGCCAGCCGTGTGTGGTACCGGTACACGAGTGTAGTTGTGATATGTATATGTGTGTTGCATCGTTGTGTGTGGTGCACAGCAGTGTGTAGGAGTGTGGTGCATGTGTTTAATACATGAGTATAGGTGTGATATATATGTTTGTTGACCTGTTGGGGTGTGTGTTGCATGCGGGTGTGGTACATGAGTGTAGGGATGTGTGTTGCATGCGTGTAGGGGTGTGCTTGTGTGTAGGATGTGTAGTGTGGGTGTGTGTGGTGCATGTATGTTGAGATGTGTTGTGTGTGCGCATGTGTGTGTATTAAGCACTTTGTACAGTCTAACTCTCCCTCCAACTTGTCTCCCCTAAACCTTGTCTCCCTCTTGTTGCGTCCCACTCCACACACATGTCTCTCTGCCATGGGGATGGTACCTGTGCATATACATGTATGTGGACATAGTGTGCCTGTGGTATATGGGAGGGGTGTTTTGGTACCTGGATAAGTAGGTAATTGTGTATAGGTGGGAAGTGGATTGTTGATCTCAATGTGTGCGTGCCCTCCTCCCACCCCTCCCATCCCCCTCCCTCCCATTCTCTATCTCACCTCAACTCTCCCTTCTTTCAACATTTTGACCCTAAGGTATGACATGGTGCTAGGTATTTGAAGGTCGAGATCTGGTCTTAAATAGATCTGTGCACTGTGCATATAGTGATCATTTGGAATGGGGGCTAGCCCTTTGTTATTATTGAAATGCACAATCTCTCATACCATGACTTGAGTCACCTTACGCCTACCTCAAACCCTCATCACACTTAAAAAAGTATATGCAATGTACATATGTATGTATTTCTAGTGCTGCAAAGTATCCCAGCCCAGGAGACAGTGAATCAACCTACAGGATTTTTGGTATGTCTGTATGCACTATAATATTATATGTTAAGGGTACTTGATGATGGTTCCTATAATTGATCCTGTCCTCAGGGCCCCACTCCCAACTGATGTGTGCTAATAATGTTTCGTTACTATCAATACTTATATCCAACAGCATCTTATTAAGAAACTTGCTGCTCTGGACAATTTTTAATATTCATTAATAATTGTATTTTTATTTATTCTATGTTTCTATAAATTTGCATGCTGTTGTGACCTTACATCAGTGTAGTTGCCTCACTGCAATCAAAGGTATGATACTAATACAGCATAACAATGCAGCCAAAAAAAATTATGTATCAGAAAAGCAGTCAGACATGTCCTTCACTGGTATTCTTTCTTTTCCTTTCTCTTGCCCTCTTGCAGGCCTGCCCAATAGCCTGAACACAGTCTTTCCACACAGCTTCAAATTCGGTTGATGTTAAACCCATGCATTGCTGGAATACTAAAGTTTTTAACTCCTTTAGCTCTTCCACAGGTAATGCAAAAAACTCTCTCTCTCCTGCCACAGTACACTTTGATAGCACATCATCACCATAGAAAGCATCTCTAGCCAGCTTGACAGCTAAAGTGCTGACCTTGGCTGGAACACATAGCTTATTATTACATTTTATCACCTCCATGGCAGACTTCAAATGGGCTTTATCAATTTCACTTGATGGCAACGTTTTGATAACATGGTCATCTGAAATTGTAAGCCGCACTGGGGCAGTTGGCCTACTTGATGCAGGTGCACCTAAGAGCCAATGATAAGCACCCAAATTCATATTATGCTTGATGATTTTACCTGATGGTGTTGATGGTGCTTGGGTAGCTGCAGGTATGCTAGTGCAGGAAGGCATATTTGTGACACCACAGTTATTAAAATGTGCTTCCGTGTTGGGTATATTGAAACGTATTGTTTTCATTATTTCAGTATGACTATATTTTAGTTCGTTTATTTGGCTCTGCATCGTTTGAACCATTTCTTTAAGATTGACAATCTCAATTTCCATTTGAAGCTCACCTGTATTTAGCAGCAAATTAAAATGGGATGCCAATAGTATCATTGTAAAACGGTGAACAATTGAAATGAGCTTACGAGGTATGTAGGCCATGTTTGTGTCTAAGTCAGTTAAGAAATCCACATCTGTATATGATGGCTGTAAGAAATGGCAAAGCAGCAATGAATGGCTGCACTGATTCACATTTAATATACCTGGCTGTGATACAGCAATCCAGAGGCAGTCCCCTCTATAGCAGCTGCTGGTAAAAAGGTATGCTGTTGTGGCAAGACCTGTGGTTATAAACATGGCTCTGTGTATACTTCACAATCACTACCTGACTAGGGAGAGGCAAAACAGAGCTCTGATGGGCAACAGAAGGTACAAGAAGGGATGGCTGAAAATTAAAGAATAGAAGTAGAGGTTAATGTGCAAATACAAAATACCTGACTATGAGTAGGCAATCCAGAGGCAGTCCCCTCTATAGCAGCAGCTGGTAAAATGGTATGCTGTTGTGGCAAGACCTGTGGTTATAAACATGGCTCTGTGTACACTTGACAATCACTACCTGACTAGGGAGAGGCAAAACAGAGCTCTGGTGGGCAACAGAAGGTGCAAGAAGGGATGGCTGAAAATTAAAGAATAGAAGTAGAGGTTAATGTGCAAATACAAAATACCTGACTATGAGTAGGCAATTCAGAGACAGTCCCCTCTTTAGCAGCTGCTGGTAAAATGGTATGCTATTGTGGCAAGACCTGTGGTTATAAACATGGCTCTGTGTACACTTGACAATCACTACCTGACTAGGGAGAGGCAAAACAGAGCTCTGGTGGGCAACAGAAGGTGCAAGAAGGGATGGCTGAAAATTAAAGAATAGAAGTAGAGGTTAATGTGCAAATACAAAATACCTGACTATGAGTAGGCAATTCAGAGACAGTCCCCTCTTTAGCAGCAGCTGGTAAAATAGTATGCTGTTGTGGCAAGACCTGTGGTTATAAACATGGCTGTGTGTATACTTGACAATCACTACCTGACTAGGGAGAGGCAAAACAGAGCTCTGATGGGCAACAGAAGGTGCAAGAAGGGATGGCTGAAAATTAAAGAATAGAAGTAGAGGTTAATGTGCAAATACAAAATACCTGACTATGAGTAGGCAATTCAGAGACAGTCCCCTCTTTAGCAGCAGCTGGTAAAATAGTATGCTGTTGTGGCAAGACCTGTGGTTATAAACATGGCTCTGTGTACACTTCACAATCAGTACCTGACTAGAGACAGGCAAAGCAGAGATCGTTTTCTGATGGAAAGGATGATCACAATATGCAACTTGATGCATGCATGTCATGATACTACCTGACTTGAGGCTGACAATTGAATGATTTGATGTATTTGCTCTGCAGTAATAATGGGTGAAGGTGCATTCTGTTGAAAACAAGGACATAACAATTATAATAGGTACAGCATAATGTATATACCATACCTGACTGGAGGCACACAAGTGCAGTAGTGCAAGTATTTGTTCAGAGGTAATTTCTGGACGAACGTTCTTTGGAAAAATAATGCAGTATATAGTGCAACATTAAATTTTAGCGTGGATGAAATATGTATCAAAAGTATTTAAGACGAAGAATAACAAATTCAAAGACAATTACCTACCTGAGTATTTGGAGAAACCTGGGCTGTAGTTTCGAGTGCACCCACATATAGAACGGTACCTATAAATTTTTATTAAAGTCAAAGTAATTACACAACACAACAATGGACAATACCATCTGGTTTTGTTTTCTTGGTACTTGTTGCTTTTTTTTTTGCAGGTACCTGTGCCACTCCAGATGGTTTCTCTGATGCTTTTGCCTGTTTAGCCTTTGTGTCTGGTTTTTGTGTCCTTTTTGGACCAGTTGTTGGTGTACACTCAGGTTCAGAG